>JANIJG010007667.1:3096-19990 GCA_024611175.1 Megaceryle torquata
TACCTATTATTCTCTGCCGAGCCAAATAATTTGCTTTTGACTCATAAGACTTCTAGAAATATCTTGACTCTTGATTTGAAATCATTAAAAAATAGAAAATACACAAATTTCCTTGTAAGTCATTTCACTCGTTAATTACCCTTTGTTTTCAAACACTACTCAGGTTTGAAACAACTTTTGAAGAACAGGCTAAATAGAAACCTGTATTTAAAACAAGCTTTCTAGATTTCTAGCTGAGGTTTGTTAATATATTAAGCTAATAACTATTATCAATTCAATGGAGAGTGGAACAGTTACAGCTTGGCTAACAAATATCCATCATTGTACTTTCTATTGTAAAACTTAACTCTTTGTTTGTTTAATGAAAATGATGGCTACATTAAAAAAAAAAAAAAAAAGACTAAACCTCTTCGTTTTCATGAAAGCATAGGTGACTTCCACAGTTACACAATTTTATATAATATTTCTCAACCTAACAGTAAGTTCCATTTAAATAGTTTCCCTAACTAAAATCACAGTACAAAAAATAAAAGTCCTAGTTTTTTTGACCCGTACAGGTCTTTATGAAGTACAATACAAAATCAAGTTGTTTTTATACAAATTTACAGTAAGATTTTTAATTTTTTTTTTTTTTTCATACAAAAAGACTACAGATATTTCCTGGATTAAAATTGCTGAAGGTTTATTTTTGAGTACTGTAATAAATGCAGTTGAACTTTGGAAGTTCTTTCCTTCTTCATTCATGCTGTTACCATGGAAATGCGGATTTTATGCTTAAATGAATTAACTTAGTTCATAAATTATAGTTCATAAATTATAAAAGTAAAATGTTAATTCATAATTGGGGAGTAATGGCAAATCATGAAGAGCTAGACATCTTTTTCCCCGAATTTTTTGAACAATAATGGTAAGATATTTTTTTTAGGGGAGGGAAAAATCACAGGCTTCTTATCACATAGGCTTTTTGCCTTATGTTGAGCATTACATATATCAGGGCTGAATCACAGGGGTGTATATCAGAAAGGCCCAACCTTGTATATTAGCTTCTATAGGGAGCAACAGTGAAGATGCTTCATTTGTTATTTTGTTCTTGGTATTCTGTCTCATGAAAATGTACTTTACATGCAAGCATATCCCTCTATACGTGTGAATGTGTGTGTACATAGGAACAGTGCAGAATAAATGTGAATATGTCTGTCTACACATACTGCTATTAAGGTGATAATCTTACCCTAAAGAGGTGAAAGTACAAAAATCACCATGCACAGATGGCAAGCTTCAGTATACATATACTATTCTAGTACTTCAAAAATATAGAGTTTAGGCTTCACATTTTTCCTGCTAATTTATCCATCGTTAGGCTCTCCCAGAAGTGGAAAAATTAAAAAAACATATAAAAATAGCAGTTCTACTAAATTAATTTAATTTGGGTAAAAGGTGGTCCCTTCCCACTGATCACCTTGATCTTCACAGAAACATTCCCATAATAAGAATAAAGGACCATATAAAACAAAAATTGTATTCCCTTTATGAGAGATTTTGAAGGAAAGATTAGACAGACAGTTGCCAAGAATAATCTATGTATGGTTAATCTTCCCTCAGCAAAGAAGACAGACTAGATAATCTGATAGGATTCCAGGTTGCTGTGGCCTTTAATGCAACTGGTGATGGAGATACCATTTCAAAGGTGTTCTCATGAGTATGAAGGTCAAGAAGAAAGGCAGCTGTCTTCTCATAGTCACAAAATGAAATGCACATCATGGAAACATGTTAGTCATCAATGTGAGTCAAACTCAAAATTGCAAAATTCAACTGGACATCTTCAGAGCTGAAAAAGTCTTCACAACCTGGGTTTCTTAGTGAAGGCTATAACACAGCCACATCTTCTCAATCAGTTGGGTAGGATGTGGTGTAAAATAAACTTGATCCACAGGTTACAGGTACAGCAGAGGCTTTGTGTAATTTAAGATGCTTTGTGAAGCTTAATCCAATTCCCTCTTTGTGGACCTCTGTTCCTTGTTTTGCAGTATTCTGGTTTAGGGTTATCAGGAGCAATATGGAAGCCTTTCCTGAGAAATTCAGTCATGAGGAGACTCACAGGATCAGACCACTATTAACTTACTTGTTATTTATTATTTGGCCATATAGTTTCATTAAATTTCTTATTATAAATGGGTTTATGGCTGTTTTGAAATACTAACCGCAAAGGCTTGGTTCATAAAATATGTATAAATTTAATATTGAAAAGGCATGATTTCTAAGTAAAGTATGTGTTTTTCTCATATATCTGATCAAAACCTTCTTCAATACAACCACAGAGGACAGAAAGAGAGAGCTGGGGCATTAGGAGGAAAAGTATAAAAAGCTCAAAAATAAGATAATTATATAAAGATTGTGCAGGAAAAAGGAAACAGAAAGTTCTCAGGAAAAACTATGACTTAAGTTAAATCAGCCCAGGGGAAGGTCTTTGCTGTTTACTGGCCTGGAGGTGAGGAATAATATTTGACACAGCTACTTTTGCATCAGAATGCTAGGGTGCCAGAGAGATGTTTACAGTACTAGAGATAAGAGTTTGAAAATAATCTATTCAGCCTTTTGCTTTCTCTTCCTGGAAATGTTAAGATTTGCTGAGCTCAAGCTGCTGATTTCGTTGCTCTGTTATGTTTTACTAGACTTTGCTCTAGTGCAAAGCCTGAGCAAGCCTTCTTGACAATTGTGGCTTTTGTTCCAGATACCCTATAGGTCCCATTCACTGTTCAGTAGTCAACATTTTTCATCTAGAAACTACAGACCTACCCAAAACCTGCAGTCTGCATCAGTCCTTCCTGCAATATCCCATCCCCCAGCATGGTTATTTTCAGTGTAATGAGCTTCCTGTAGCTGTGGAAAATAATATTTTTATTACAATTTAAAGTCTCAGAAATGGGGATGCTAAAATGATTCCAGTTTAAAGTTCATGTACTGAAATCAGAGGCTTTTGAGCAGTGCAGGACTAGGGTGCTGTATAGATTGTATCACTGCAGTGTGCAAAGACAGGGTGTGATGGAGCATGACTGTAGCCATAGTGCCATGACGGCACAAGCCAGTACCTCCGGCGTCACTGCAAAAAGAGGGAGAATTAAATCCCTGTTTGCTGAAAGTCAGTGACATGGATTATCAGTGTTGCTACTAATAGAAGTTGCATGACCAGACCCAAAAGATGGGGGGGTGCAAACCTCCACCTAATGTCCAACTCCCTGCAGATATCTGCTCTCTCCTTTTTTGGAGACAAGGAGTGTCATTTATTCCCCTGTCCATATAGAATGTAACACACCCTCTTCTTCAGTCGTTTCCCCCTCTATTTTCTGTCTTCTCTAAATATTTTTTGCTTTCCTTCCGATCATCAGAGGTCAATCTCAAACTCTGTCTCATTGCAGCAAGCCTTTGAAAAGCAATTTATAGTATTTACCACAAATGTGGTACTTAAGTGAAGTAGGGAATGTTGCACTGTTGTAGTGCAAACATTGCTTTCCTTACTGCATTTTTATTCTATTGCTTTTATTGTTCCTTTCCTTTAAAATACCACCCTTTCCTCGATGCCTGGGAAAATGAAAATGGTTAGGCTTCTGAGAATGAAAATACTACTCCCCTGTATGGTTTCATTGTTCTCCTTCAAGGTTTTCCTCGTACTGTCTGCTTTGCTTTGTGCTTGTATAGTGCCGTAGCACAGTGGGGAGCCTTGACCACATCTTTGCATTACAATGGCAATAGGGCATTTCTAATACTACTACTATTACTACTAGTACTGCTACTAGCTCCTGTTGCTTTTCTTTTGGGCAGTGACAGATGCTGCAAAGGATTGTGTCACTCCCCCCTTTACTCCTCTCAAGCAGACTGCCCTCGGGGCCTCCTGAGATCAAGGTCTTCTAGGGCAGCACATTCCCTCTGCTCTCTTTGAACCCCTGCAGATAACCAGGGTTTCCTTCCAAGTGCTCCTTTTTGCCCTTCTGAAGGCACAGGAGGATAAAGTAGCAATGAAATTTCACAGCTCTAGTTGTTTCATCTAAGAATATTCAGGTCACAAGTTGTGTGTTTCTTTTTAAAGAGGGTCTGTAAAGTGTGTCTTTTGGGCTACTCTCTCTTCACTGGTTTTATGCTTAACCTTTTTTTTTTTTTTTTTTTTTTTTAAATGTTGCAGCTTCTTTAATCTGTGGGGTTCTTCCCTGTGATTTCCTGTTTAAAGAGGTCCTGAGCACTTCAAATGGTCTGCTATTTTTGGCATTTCTGTCAGACTTAGGCAAGGCTTTTTCTTCACTCATTATCATCTGTATGTCAAAGACCATAAATATGATCACTATGGGATGCTTTTGAGTGGTTGTTAGTTGTAATAAAATATTACATGTCCTTGATGAGAATGCCACCTCTAACAATTAGACTGCTGCAATATGAGAGGTTTTGGCAGAGGTGAACAAGCCACGCAGGGATCTGCTTGTGTAGATTACCTGAAGCAGCCCCTGTTAAATGTGTTGGCTTGATCTCCTATCAGAGTAATAACTTGAAGGCTGGTACGGAGGTTTCAATTTTCCATCAAAGTCTCAAATGGCCCACAGTTATTATAGGAGGCATCTTCCACATGGATAGGTGTCTTGCCTTTTCATTCTTCAGTGTTATGAGGGTCAGGGTCTGTAATTTCCTGGATAACTTTTCCTCCTAGACACCCAGGAGTCATGGGAGGTTTTCTGAGTGAAGACTTTGGGACATTACTTCCTGTTTTTGTAAATGAGTCTGAGATATATTATACAGGTGAATGCTTAGGAATTGTATAGCTATGCAGCCCTGCTATCTTTTTGTGAGATCAAATTTTCTATGAGCTGGGTTTGTTTGCCTAAAACCAAAAGCATTAACTTTTTAGGATCATGAAGAAAGTTGTTTCTAAGACTTTGCTGACTGAAACCTTGTGTAATTCCTTTGGCAGAAAGGAGACTTGAATTTGATTTTCATATTCAGCTACATGCTTGCTTGAGCTTTGCCTCACTGTTCAGGGCTGTGCATCTATTCATCTTTGCTTTTTGAATTCCACTTCTCTGGTGGATCAGAATTCCCCAAGATCCGTGATATTTTTTCAATGACTAAGATGCTTAATTTTAATTGTTAATGTACTGTACTGCAAAATAAACCATGATTCCTTTCCCTTTCTATTCACTTGAAGAGTGTCAGAAAAATACATCAGTTAATTCTCCCATGCTTTTGCTGAGCAACGCATTACTATGTACTAGCATATTTGATGGGCATAGCTACAGCCAAAGTCTGAACTATCATAACTTTGGAATATCCCAGTTTTATGAGCTATGGCATCTAGACCCCAGTTTCATTATTAATAAAAATTGTAGAACTAGGTTTAAGAACAGGGTTAATCCCTTTTCTGGAAGTCATTGCCTGTGCCAAAGAAGGCTGTGATTTCTAATTACTTAATTTGTATGACAGATGGAGCTGGGGATCAAATTAAGTATTTGTCTTAGGATACATTGTAGAGCAATGTCTAGCTTTAAAAACAACTGCCTTTTTCATTCCTAAAAAAAGGCACAAACAATGACAGGCTAAAAATAGCTGTTCACTTGGAGTTGACGACAGTTTCTGAGAGCTTGTCTTTAGGAAGATGTTGGAAAAAACCCTGCCGTCTTTTCCCCTCCCCCTTTTTTTCTTCTTTAAATGCACATCCTTCTGTTTAAGCTTCTTCACCTCATTGCCCACAGAAATATACCCACTGACTTTGATAGGACTTCAGTATTTCTGCAGATTTCCAAGGGGGTTTACGTAAAGCATTATTTAAAGAAATCCTAAAAGTCACTGCAGATATTTCTATTAAGTTATGCTTATCCTACACAAATTGCTCTGTGCTGATAGAGAAGGAGGTAGTAAAGCTTTTTTCACTCTTTGCCTCCCACAGTATCTGCTGCAGTGGAAAAAAAAAAAAAACAGGCTCTTTTCTGGTTTTATTTCTGAAGACTGCTTCATAATTCAGCATGAATATCGGTGGTTCCTGGTGCTGTAAACAAAGAGTTGAGTCTTTGACTTTGTGTCCCTGCAGTCTAGTAAACAATCAGTTAATTTGTAGCATCCCAGCAGTTGATGGGAGTGAAATAAGTGGTTTGATCTTATTTTTGTGCTTCTGAATTAAAGCTTTGCCTTCTGGCTAGATTCTGAGTTCCCTCCTTCTGGAAGATATTCGAGCAGTTTGAATTCAGAATGTGTAGTTACAAATGTGAGGGCACAGCCTTCTTCAGGATTTTTCTGCTTTCATTTTAAATTCTCTCTGTGTTTCCAATCCCAGCAAGCAAGAAAACAGTTTGAAAACGATGTCCAGTGTCTAAGTTAGGAGCACAATGCAATTGAGGATCTTTAGAACTACTCTGCTGCATTTTTATTAAATGAGAGTGAAGGAGTAGGTGGGACTTCTTATTTAAAAATAGATTAGCACAGGGGACTGAACTTGCATTGAGGAAACATTAATAAGCCAGACAGCCATTGTCCTTAATCAGAGACTGTATTTGTAAGTAGAACATGTTGAATCTGTCATGACTGATGACGTTGCCTTTGTTAAAAGGGATGCTGCATCTTTAACAAGAGCAGACAGAAACAGTGCAGAATCTACAGTAAATTTGAGTATTGGAAGAGAATGCTTGCTTCATTTTTTCCACGTATAGCATTTGTAAAATACTGAAAGAAAAACATCAAAGCCAGGGGGAAATATAAGTAACTCGCTGCTTACATTTTAATTCCTCACCTTTCCCCTCTGGGTGAGTTCCCCCTCCTTTTTCCCCCCTGAATTTAAAACGCTGGAAGGAAAAGCAACTGAGGTCCAAGTTTCAGATGCTGAATTCTCTGCTAATTGAAATTACTGAGCATATTTCTATATATAGTCGATGAAGAGATATGTAGCTTTCACTCAGTGCCTTCAAGACATGTCTTTCTGTAGTCAGAAAAACAGAGATCAATGCATTTTCAAACTGACAGAGGGAACGGATGCTCCTTAGTAGCACATGCTCGGGATCGTGTGTGTACCGTTTGTGCAGAGCAGAGACGCTGAATACTGGTCCATATGCTCCTTGTTTACTGCAATGTTTTTTGCATGTTACTGTGCACTCCGGACTAATGTGAAGGTAAGAGGAGACGAGACAACAATTTGGCAGGAATGTACATGTAAAACCAGCTGCAGAAAATGTCTACCTTGTGTTGCTGAGTACTTTGGAATTGCTAGCTGAACAGGCATATTATTACAGGTGGTTGTGGAGGCTTTGTTTTATCGTTGTCTGTGTAGCTAAAGCATAGAAGCATGTTTTAATTTTGCAGCTTAACGACCTTCAGTTATTAACTGCTTGTAGTTCAGGTTCTAGGCTTGTATAGTCTGATAGACATGTTTTGCTACTGTCCAGGTAGGCCAGAAACAAGATGCCAAAGGCTGTTTGTGCAAGGCTACCTAGCTTTATACAGGTTAAGAATTCCTATACTCTAGTCCCCATGCATCCTCCAAGTGATACTGCCTGCATGCTTCTTGTTGATTACTTGTCTGAAAATCAGGGGTTTTGCTGCTGTTATCTGGGTTGGTTTTTTGTGCTGAGTTGTTTCTAACCTGAAACAAAATGTATACAAACAAATTATAAGCAATGTCCTGAGAAACAAACAAGGGATTATTACTGCAAAATGCTACAAATGCCAGCTGGCAGCACTGATCTCACAGTAACTATTAACCAGCATTTGTCACTCTTGTCAACATTTGCTTGCTGTGTTAATTAGTGTCAGAACTTCAATATAAGTTGCTGGATATATTACCTTCTCTGCAAGTAGGACAATATTAGCAGACAGGATCACTGGCATTGAACTGAGCTTTAAGCCAAGCTGTGGACCAGCTGTGGGAATCCAGTTGCATAATTTAAAATGAATTACAGTCCTTAGTCAACATATTGGGGAGGTACTTTTGGCATTCTGTCTTTTCCAAGTTCAAATGAGTGTGTCTGTCTGGGAAGGAAAGCACTGGCAAATGCTGGATAATCACATAACTGTTTTACCTGGAGAAATAATCATGAAGGATATTTTCTTTCAAACTGCTTTAAGCATGCCTCTGAATTAAAGTGAATTTTCTGTATTTGCACTTATTTTGATAATAATGAACTTAATATTTATTTATTAGGTCAAAATATTTTTTAGCCATTTCATTAAAAAAAGTATTTTGCATTAAAAGCTCACATTCTATGTCTGCTCCTATGTATGTGGTCTAAGTCTTATTGCCGATGGCTGCACTGAATTGCTAAGCTTTCACAATTTATGACTTTCTAATTAACTTTTGCAATTCACTTTCTGTGCCACTTATGAGGAGGAAGGTGAAAAATATATTTTCTTTCAATATATGAATAACAAGCCAAAAATACAAGTTAAAACTTTTAGTGATGTTTTCTCTTCCTGAAATACATCCATTGTTCTTTTCTTATGCTTTCACTATAATGTTTTTGTCAGGTTAGTAAATTATATCCACATTATATTCCCTGTATTGTATGCAGTAAATTATCAATAAAGAAATGTTTTGGGACCAACTATTCTTTATTGCTCATTTTGTCCCCCAGCCTGCAGTACTGTGCTGAAAGTGTTCTATTAAAGTGGGTCTGTTATTGAGAAATGATTTCTCAGTCTAAATAGCAATAGGTACAGGGAAAATTTCAATATTACTAATTTTGCTGTAATTTCCATGAGATACCTTATCAGTATGTAGAACAGCAACTGTTAGGAGTCTCATGGGTTTAACTTTTGAAATGTCTGTTTCCATTCATAATCACTGAAAAAAGTTAAAGGTTTGTACTAGCCCAAGTCTGACGACTGTTTGGGTAAGATAGTTTTAATTTGTTGCAACTTTTTCAACAGTTAAGTATCTCTGGAATAAATATTTGATACACAGTAACTACTATTTATATGATATTGTTCTAAGGATGCTATCTTTGGTTGTTCTAATTTCAACAAAGGTATCCACTTTCAATATATACATTGATCATCTGCTTTTCGAGCTATACATTGGGGTACAATAGCATTAAAAAGCTGCATAAACTTTACAAATCCCCCCCAAAACAGCCCAAGTATGGCAGTGTCACTTGCGTCTTCAATAATTCCTATTTTCTTTTGCTGACATAGAAAATTACTTAATAAATAGGAGTTTATTGAAAGGTGCTCCCCATTCCTGGTCATTCTAAAATGTATTACATAGTGCTTCTGTGGAACTCTCTCGCTTTTAACTTGGTTAGCACTAACATAAGACACAGCTTTATGGGTGGCCAAAATAAATGAAATACATTATAAAACATATGTTTTGAGTTTTGTATTTTCCCTCTGTTAAATGGGTGGAAAAATCTTAGTGGTTCTCAAATATTTTAGTCTTTAAGTCATAAGATAGAATTAAACTATAAGTACAGGCTATAACTGGAAATAGATTTGCTTGTCCTGGAAAGTGAAAAAGAAAAGCAATTGGGTCTGTTTCTGATGGCAACTGAAGTTTATGGCTTTAGAGAAAGCAGATTTTTCAAGTTCAAGGTAGGACTCTTGCTTCTTGATTGCCAGTCTATCTGAAACTGCCCATGTGAACGTGGTTGGCATATGCAGACTTGAAAAAAAGAGGTCTACCCCATGCACTCTTAATCAAAGTCTATTTTTATAGCTGACTAAAGAATACTACTGACTATGAATGCATACCTGCCTATGTGAATAATTATTTCTTACTGCCTGAGCAGAAACAAATTCAGTGGTTAAAAAAGGCAAAAAGATGTCTGAGAAGTTATGAACAAAATCCCATTTTCTGCCAGAGTTTCTCTGGACTTACATTTTTAAAGTGAAATTCAGCTTGATGTTTGTTTTGGTTTTTTTTTAAGAAATATAACTATTGTTTGTTATTTCCTATTTACTACACGCAGTGTTACTAAAATTCTACATTTTTGACTGATCCCCTTCTTGCTCTCTCATGTATGCACAATTTTGAACCTCAGTGGAGGATACCATAAATGAGCACGGAAGTCAGGGAATGAAAATCTAAAAGCAAGATCAGAAGTGCTCATGTGGAACTATGCAGTGTGTCTGAAAAAGTGAACTCCTACTATATGCAGTAGTTAAATATATTGTATTTTCAGCATGACTAAGTCTCAAGTGCACAGGATAAATATGTCAGGGGGCTGCCCAGTGTCAGAATTTTGTAGTTTTAATTGTGTCCACTGTGTATTGAAAATACTTTCTGTATTTAAATGCAATAGATTTTTAGAAGTTGCCCTTAACAACTTTCTGTTCTTGGCTTATGTGAGTATTTTTAATTCCCTCAGTATTAGCAATATTTCTTGTAAAGCTATGGGAAACACTGCAAATATTTAGGTTCCATAGTCTGAGCTAAGCTTGAAAAACTTTTATAGAGTAGTGTCTGCTTTCCTTAGAAGTTTGTAGGAGTTTTGCCTTCCTCTTCCCTTGATAACCTCTATGTGTAGTTCTGATGGAATTTACTGTTAATATGGGCTGTTATTTCTGGCTGACAGTTTGAGGGTCTTACTGGAGGCACAGCTGGTGCTTCTGAAAATTTGGGAAGCACAGCTGATGTCTTCCATTTGTACTTTAGCATGGGACTTCATGTGAGCACTGGGCTTTCTCACCTTGAAACACCTCATTCTCAGCAGCAGTCAGCACTGGCTTTGGGGTCATCAAAGCTTCGTGTAAAGACTGGGGAAATTTTGTTAAGAATTCAGATCCTAAGGCTTTGAAGTGCCAAAGGCTTCCCAGGAGGTTCAGAGTTAGTTCAGCAGGAGTTTAAGGCTCTCTTCCTGTTAATGGGTACACTTGTCACCTCACAGAACTGAGATCCTACCTGAACACTAGGTTAACCAAGAGCCTTTTTTTGTTCTGACTGTTAACTTTGGGTCACTGTGGTGGTAATCGTTTTCTACACATGAACCCTTGGATCTCCTGTGCTTCAGCTAAAAGATTATGCTACCCTGTGTCAAAAAGAAACCATGAAATGATTTACGGCTGAAATTTTGACATATTCATTGTCTCTTTTTAAGGATCTCAGATGATGCAGGGGTCCTGCTGGAGTAGGAATGGAGTACAGCCAGGGGCCATGGAGGGTGCTAGGAGCTAGCATCCTTTTATTACTTTATCTTTCTCTGTTCATCCTCTTGTTCCACCCATATTTCAAAAATGTAAGTAATTATTTTAACCTAGCTGTTTCCAATTGCAACATAAGTTGCAGATTAAGCAATAAAGCCAGAAGAATCATAGTAACAAATAGCGAAAAGCTCTATTGCCAAAAGCTGCAAAACATCACAAATGACAACTGAGCTGCTGACTTCTGTGTTTTTACACACAGGTGTAACCCTTTCCCTGTTGCAGTATGTATTAATGATGTAGCTACATAATTAGGTTGTATATATAAGATATTTCACCACCTATACCAAGAATTGTTCTGGTCTTTCAAAAGAAAAGAATCTGTGGATCTTTCAGACTTGGGCCTGTATTACCAAAATATATTCTGCTGTAGTCTCATGAACTTGTAAGAATTCGGACTCCCAGCTCTAACAGACTTCCAGATATGGTCCTTGTTTTCCTATGCATGTTTTCCTCCTTTAAATGTTCTGTCATGTGCCAGTCACTAGCACCTTTCCTTTAAGTGAGGAACAGTTCAGAAGTCACAGGAATAGCTTTGATATAGCATTTTAAAAGGAGTAAGCAGGAAAAATAATTTTCTCACTTTTTCTAATGTAATTAAGAATAGACTCGGGTAGTTTTTATTTGAGTTCAATCCTCTTTTTAATTCTGATTAAATCTGACAGTCTGACTTTATGCATAGTCATGACTACAATACAAGTGGCAGGTCAAAGCACGGTTTCTCTACTATTGTAGGACACCAAAGCAAAATGTAGCTTTGTACTAGAAAGCAAGCAATGCTAGTGTGGAATACCCACCCTGAGAGGTTTGGGAACAAGGAAAAGGATAATATTATGTAAGTAGTGAATAGCTAATTACATTTCTGTAATATATCTTCTCATCCGTTTATCAGATTTGCCTAGGCTAAAAAATAAGCAAGACCTTGAACTTTATAACAGATTTGTTTAACAAGTGCTGGGTTTAACCTTTAGAGCTAAAAACATCTGAGATGTTTGTATTGCTGTCATCCTTACATTAAATAAAGATGGAATTTTAGATAACTCATTGCAAAAAGAAGTTAGTGGTCTCTTGGACCAGCTTCTACAAAGAAAGCTCTCTCAAAATTATGACAGTAGTAATACCACAGCATTTCTTTCTTTGGTTAGCTTGCTGTACCTTTTACTAAAATATATTGCTACTGCCTACTCTGATGCTTCACAGGAAGTTCTTATTTGTGGCCCAGTTTTTGCCATCACACCAGTGATGTTAATAGGACTACCGATAAACAGGAGATCTGAGTCCAGTCTCATGCAGTTCAAATAGTAGTTCTTTCTGAATAAGTACATTATTTGAATCCCAAGGATTGATTTTTCCACTTCTGAAATCAAACTTGGCTAGATTTGCAAGCATTTAAAATATCTAAGTACATACTTTTAACACTCCACCCAGCTGCAAGTGTTGATTTTCAATACATGACCATAACAAGTTATGAATGAAAGTGGTAATTAGAATAGATTAATAACACACTAGCAGCTCTGGTTTTATAGATATAATAAGACTGGGACTATATTTAACCCATAGACCTGAATAATATTCCCTTAAAGACCATTATAAATATGTGAATAGGTACAGAGATATTAAAATGACAAACACAATGTAAGAAATGAAATCCACTACTAAGAATTCTTCCTGAACACTAAGCAAATATTAATATTATACTATAAGGACAGGGGGTACTTATCTAAAGTTAGAAGAGTTAGTCACAAAAATAGTTCTTGGAAGATAAAAAAAAAAACAAATCTATTTTGTCTTCCATTTTAATGTGTGCTCATTAAAGCTTATCTGATGAGCTGTTCTTATCAGAAATATAAAATTGGCCTTTTTGTTAGAGGAGAATTGTAAAGATCTAGGACTGTAAAAGAATTTAAAATTGTTGCTTTTCTAGTATGTGCAAGTAACTAGAATATAATATCATGACTATATGTGACAACTTTCAGTTTATATAAAAATGACAGAACATTAAATTCTCTCCCCTTAAATCACTGCTGATAGGATTGCCCTATGCACTTAAGATGACAGTGTTTGTGTGATTTTTATGAGATTGAAGAGAAATCGGATCAACTATCCTAAGAACAATGCTTCCTACAAAATATTGAGAAATGTGCAATGAATCCTAGCAAAAGTAAGTTGTTTTTTCTCTTGGGAAGCTCTGTGACTCCTATCACCTGGATGTGGAGAAGTGCAGAAGACCATTAATCAGTGGTGGTTGGAGTTGATAATACCTTGTTGAAATTAAAGGCTGCACAACAATCTCTCATGGCTAGCCTCCATCTACATTCACTTCTAGCTTCATCTGTTGTCCCATCCCATTTTCTCACACTAAGTTGTAAAAAGATAGGCAGTGTCTGTTGTCAAGTGGTATGTTGCATTTTCCAGTGCTAGCCTTCACAGGTGTATCCTCTTTTAATGCTACTGCTATTGGTTGTTTATATATCATGGACATGCTGAGATGTTTTCTTCCTATCCAGGCTCCCATATTTTTGGCATGGGATGAATGTACAAAACACTTGGGCCTGTTTTTGGAGGGGGAAGTCTCCACCTCTTTCCTTTCATGATATCCTTACAGACATGAGAGATGAGGAAAGTGTAATTTGGAAGTAAAGATGCAAAGGAAGATTCCAAATGAAGAATATCTTCCCAGTTGTGAGGACAGACCAAAGAAATGAACTCTGGAACAGATTCAGGCAGTCTGCATTCCACCTGTGTCCCCATGCCAAAATAATGAGTGATAGCTACATATTAATGACTAATACAGAAGGTACAGAATGAAAAGAAATATTATTAAAATCATAGCCATCGCTGTTTTCTCAGAGGAGGTGGCTGATTTTTCCCTTTGTATCTCCAGACAGATCTGAGTGTTTGAAGTAGTATAAATTCTCCTGATAACTGAGTAGCTTCCAGACTTCTGGAAAATGAGTAAAACAAAATCTGAATCCCATAAAAACAAACCAAAGAAACCCGGGCACAATTATTTTTTTTGTCTCATTTTCACCAAAGAGGTAAACCTCTCAAATTTCAAATAAGAATCTTCAGAGAAGGAATTGGAAAGGCTTGCCTGCCTTTGATAGCACAGACAGTCAGTAAAACCTTAGAAAAGGAGGATTGACTGAGAAGTAAAACTCAGAAAAGAATTTTCATCCAAGTTGCAGGACAGATGAAGAAAAATATCATAGATACATCACACATATTTGCAGATGTTTTAGCCAGGATTATCAGCCTTCTCCAGATTTGTTTTCAAAACTTCAGTTTTCATTCTTCAAACAAAAATAAATGGCCAATTTTTCAAGTTAGACAGAACAATCCTAGTTAATCTGATCTCTCAGCACAGACTGTAAAAGTGCCATGAACTGCTGGAGGAAGGATACATTTCCTGACACCTGCCATACCTTTCAGAAAACATTCTGTTTCTATTGAATAATTTCTGATGAGGGAGAACCTCTCACAACCTTTCCAAATGTATTATTCCAAGGGTTAATTGATCTGTTGAAGGTGTGTGCCATATTTCTAGCCTGAATTAATCTAGTCTCATCTTCCAGCTTTTGGGCCACTTTTTATTTTTTGGAACATCTTAATCTGCTGGCCTGAGGAGTCCACTGCAAAGGCTTCTCTCTAAGAATAGTTCTAGTCTGAGGTGAAGGCATCACCTAATCATGTCTTTGATTAAGTAAATAAACCAAGATATTGGCCTCTTTTACTGCAAAACAAGATTGCCAGAGCTGTCATCCTTCTCATGACTTGTCTTTCAGCTCTCTCCAGTTTCCCAGCAGGCCTCCTGATCTATGTATGCCACAGCTGCACACAGCCTCAGAGCAGTTGCAACCCCAAGAAGAACTACTAAATATCCTATTTCCCACTAAAGACACCATGTGTGTATCCAGGGTTATGCTGGCTCCTTTAGCTCCGTTGCTGCAGTGGGAGTTTGCATTCTGCTCTGTATCTAGCAGGACTGCCCTCTGCTTAACAGCAGCCTTCTCTGGAAAGTGCCCATAAGGAAGAGTTGCTTTCTTTATTCCCTGAGCTAGGACTTTATTACTGTCAGTGTTAAAAAACACATTGATCTATATCGGTGACCTGTCTTCTGCTCCGTTTACCACAATCACTTTTTTCCTGTCATTGCTAAATCTGGTCAGTAATAAGTGACTGAGTTTTCTCCCAGTCTGATCAACATTTGAAAAGCCTAGGGCCAGGATCAGCCCCTGAGGATCTCACTGAACACAGCTGATCAACTGTCCCATTTGTAATTACATTCTGAATCCTGTCAGTTAGACACTTTTTAATCCATTTAATGTGTGCCATTTTCATTTTGCTTTTAATAAAATGTCATGCATCACCATGTCAAATGATTTACAGAAGTCTGAGTATATTATATCAATATTGTTACCATTGTCAACAAGATTTGTAATCCCATTGAAAAAGATAGCAGGCTAGTTAACTTGACAGGATCTGTTTTCTTTTAACCTGATACTATGTGTATTTCTTTCTTTCCAAAATTAATATATATTTTATCAGCAACTCCATGCTAAGTGCTTTTGAGAAATCAGACATAACTAGTGATGAACTAACTAGAAGAAATTACTAGGAATTAATATTTTTAAATGCAGTCTTTGTTTAAATCCCTATTTAGAAATCTGTCTATGGCTGAGCACTAAGTGGAAGTCAGGAACTCTTGAAGGGTTGATCTTGCAAATTAGGAATCTCCTGGTTAAAATAGAAATGTGGATAAACTGTGAGTGAAGCAAAGCTTGGGTCAAAGAGACGGTTTCTTTTATTGGACCATCTCAAGTAGCTGGAAAACATGGATGTGTTTCTGTCTACACAATGTTCTTTGGTCTCATTTATATCCTTAGATTATCATGGCTATGATAATGGCTAACAACTCAGTGTCTAGACATTATGTCTAGAAGCGTCATTTTATTAGAAATTAAATCACACAACATAGTTCTTTTAGAAAAGGGAAATAAATGTTAGACTTTGAAAGGTTATTTCACTTCTACTAGATGATCCATGAAGAACAGTAATTGTTGCAGAGAAGGTATGGTAGCATTGTTCAGTACTTTCGTACTCTCTTCTTCCTGTGTGCTTTTCAGATGTTATTAAAAAAACAAAACAAAACAAAACAGCCCAGGAAGAACTGCTTTTGTAGTGAATCACATGATACATTCATGCATCTCTTGTAGTGCTTGATTTTTTAAAAATGGGAGACATGAAGGCCACATGCTGTTTTCTAGCCACATGTGTAATCTGAAACTGAATGTAAGGCATTTTGCCTCTAAAGCAAGAAAGCAATTTAAAGAATTCAGGTGGCATTCAGCTCACTTAACTTCAGACATAACCGATGTAAACATCTATATCTAGTGATTTCAGGCTCCCTTTAGTGTCAGTAGAGAGGAATTGTCTGTTCTAAGGTATGATTCATATGACCTAGTTTAAATATCTACATGAGGATGAGATTAATTTTGTCCTGAAAGTGCCAGTTTCTTTCCATTTACCAGAGAGAACTTAGGTGACTAGCTAAAATGTAGGTCTCCTTGTTATAGACATTTTCTTCTGGTCAAATTAGTCCCATCCTTCAAAGCAACAAAGATGAGATTTTTAATGCTGGCCAGGCAGTTTTTATCTCCTCCTTTCCTTTCCTTTCCTTTCCTTTCCTTTCCTTTCCTTTCCTTTCCTTTCCTTTCCTTTCCTTTCCTTTCCT
>JANIJG010007667.1:22653-64166 GCA_024611175.1 Megaceryle torquata
TCTTGTCTTTCCTTACTAACTGTAAACAGCAATGAGTCACTTCTGGGTTTCCCTGGTTTATTCTGGTCTTACTCAATTTAGTTTTATTATGCCTAAATTCAGTCTGCCATGGCTGTCTCTTCTTCACACATGTACAATCTCTCCACTGCTGACATTTGATGCTAGTTCCTGGCTTTGCATCAAACTTATCTATAGAGCACTACTTTTCAACACAGTTCCTGTGTCTCTGATCCCTCCAGTGATATTTTCTCATTGAAATACTGTCTGCTTCTTTTGCAGTGCACATCTTTCAGTGGGTACCCTGGGACACAGCTCAAGAAAATTGCCAGCCTTACTGTTTCAAATCTTCCAGATCTTCTTCCAATGTTTTTTTTTTTTCCTTCTTTTCCTTCCTGGAGTTCTTAGAAGCTGACTCTGTACCCTCTGAGAGTTTGCCTTTGCATAGTGAGTTCAAAGCAAAGCAATATCAAAATAATAATATATTGATGTATTGAAGAAAATTATAGCAGAAAGGCCAAGATAATAACAGGGCCTGATATTGGACATAAACACATTGCAGGGTCATTTCCCACTGCCATACTAGTGTCCTCACTATATCTCATCCCCATTTGTCCCTTCCAGTCTAGCTCCAAGACCACTGTTGCTCCTTGTTTCGTTTTTGTTCACCCCCCTTCTGTAATTACTTGTTGGTCTGAAATGTTATCCACCTAGAGCAAGGACAAAACTACAGTAACTATCTGAAAATTTATCACCTTTTGTTTATCTAAAGGTCACTAGTGCGTGACTAGAGGCAAAAAGGCTTTCAGGATGAGAAATTTTAAAGATTGAGGCTGCTTCCTTTAGAAAGCACATGAATTGAGAGGCCATAGTGCTAAACGTTGTAAAGAAGATACATTTTCTTTCTCTCTTGAAATTTTCCTACATGTTCCTCTAAAGGGACATTCAGTGAGGATGAAAGGCAACACTCCTAAGCCTGATGAAATGAGATGTTATTGAAAGCAATAGTGCATCACTGGAACCCAATAACAAAATACTGTAGATGCTGAGACTTTGGAAGGACTTAAAAAAGATAGGAAAATATGAAAATTGACATATGATTTCAAAATATGGTCTCAGAAGTACAAACTAAAAAAGTTATTCTACTGTTCAGATTTCTTGCCCCTTCTTCTGAAGCAGCTGGTACTCTTCTCTGCCAGACACTAGTCAATGAATAAGATGATTCATGACAGTTTTGCATTCTGTCTTATAATAGTAATTAGAAAAAAATATATAAGTACAGCACTGAAACTTAATCTCTCAAGAAGGACCTTATGAAATTAAGGTTTGGATTTAAGGAACAGTCTTTCTGTACTCATTTCTCTGAGGGAATTTATAACCTCTGGTACATTTGGACTAAGTTTATCTTTCTATTCCTCCTGTTTAAGTTTCTGGCAGAGGGCTTCTGAGATTTACTTATCTACCATAGCCACAGCTGGCTGAAAATGCATTCCCAACCACATAAGAAAAAATACGGTATCAGTAGGAATACATAAGAACATGAATTAAATCTAAGTGGTACTGTATATGTCTTCAGAGTATATAGAGGCTGAAGTTGCATTGAATATTGACTGGTTGCCTCTGAATAACTAACTGCAAGTGCATTAAAATAAAGATAGCCCAAGAAAGGTAAGTTTCTAGCTGGAAGAGAATTGGAATTTCCTTTAGGAAAGACAGTGGTTCATCAGATGATCATTTACAATCTCACTGATGTTTAGAAATCATTTTATGTTTCCTTGCTGTTGCTGACAGTCAGATTTTGCTCAGACTATTGTGCAATATTTGTTTTCTTAGACGTTTTCAAGCAAGATAGCAGCAGATACAGTCTGAAGACAGACCAGGACTTTGCACATGGTTTTCTATTGTGAGCTATTCTGGAAACTTAAGTGTAAGGAAGACAAGGAGATCTGCCTTACTTTTTTCCATTTGTAACTTCTTACTGAAGTTTCAGGGAACTGTGCTTCTCTCACACTATCTATGAGAGCAGTAGTAAAATTGGATCCGACTTAGTAGTGCAGCTTCAGTTACTTGAGTAAGCTGAGGTTTTCCTGCTTTCCTGAAGGTTTGGTTTGTCCTTCTTTGTGTCTGGAGCACCCACATGGGACAAACAGTAGAAAAGCTATCTGCCAAAGTACTTTTAAGACTGCATAGAGCTTATTGCAAGAACTCCTTGATCAGTGAATCCTTGGTAATTTTGTGACTTCCTGTTCACCAGCTTTGTCATGTAATTTTTTTCCTTTTGATCCTTGTCTGTTACAGTGGTTCATTATTCTGAGTTACTTTGTCCAGTACTGGTTTAACCACTGGTTTAAAAATTCATACTACATTTTAGAATATGGTAAAGAAATAAATTATGTGGAAGACTTTAAAAGTCAGTATAAAAAAAAACCTTCAGAATGTGAGGGAGCAAAATCAAAAACAAACCAAATTTTTTTTTATCAAACAATTCCACATAAGGATTTAAGTCAAAAATGCCTTCCTCAAAACAGTTATTTAAAAGTCGATAGAAGACATTCATAGTGGATGAAAAAATGGAAAATATTTAAAACACAAAAGTACAAAAATCTGTTCTGCAAACATAGCAACAGCTTTGGGGATTAAATGATTTTACATTCCCTGTAAGAAAATAATACTTGTAAAAATTATATTTTCCCACCCCCCTGCAAGCCTTCAAAGGGTTTTCCAAAATATTGCATGTCAGTGGAAGCTTTTAAATCTCTTGTGTTTGGCATTGGTTGTGCACACTCATCCACATGTACAACAGAAAAGGCAAAAATATTGAACTGGGAGCCATAATACCTTTGCTCATGTTTGAACTCATTTGCTGCTTTCTTTTAAGATCACTAAGGTTACTTTGGCTTAATCTTTTACATTCAGAAAATGTCTTTACAAAGAAGAGAACTAGTACTGTATTGATCCTTGTATTCTTCAAATGAATTGTGTCTGTTCTTACATTCATTAATGCAGATGGTGGTAACTGTAATTTACGCAAAGTTTCTATCAACAGAAAAGAGTTGTAAGATCAGTCAAACAGTGTTGAGAATTAGAGTAAACAGAAATCTTTCATAGAGGAATAATATGTTTTTGTAGGTCTTGTTACCTTTCACGGACCTTGTTCTGTCAGCAAAGTCTGTATCCTTACACAGCCTAGCAGTAATTATTTCCTTTATTCTGTGGTAAACTAATCCCAGAACACCTTCTATCACCTTTTATTATCAAAAACACCTTTCAGATGGTAGCTAACCAGAAAAAATATGCCATGTAAAAATGAAACCAAGTGGTGAATAGACAACAGCTGTGAGCATTTCAGTTGGAGAGTTTTATTTGGAGGCAGTATTCATCCATGCAGATGGTTCAGATGGGCTATGAAAATGCATTAATATAGTTACTGCAAGAAATTACGATATTAGAAAATGTTCATTATTTGTCTGGAAGAAGAAGAAGAAACAACCTAAATGGAATGCAAAGCCTTAAATTGTTATAGTGAATAATGAACTATACAGATCAACTCTAGAAAATGTTGATAGTAATTGCCTGTGGAGACAGATAAAGATCTCTCTCTGCTAACGCATTTGGTAGATAAGCTCTAGTAGAAATTATGTCAGGAACCTCTAGCAATAAGAACTTAGTTTTTGTTCAATGGGAAAAATGCCAATTGTTCCTCAAGTCTGAATCCTAGGTCATTATAATTTTATGAAGAAATGTTCATAAAATTAAAATAAGTTCTTTATAGAGACTTCAAGATGAACTACTTCTATAGGTAAGGAAACAAATACTTTACAAACATTATCATTAATTTAATATAGGATTGAAACATCTTTTAGTGACTACTTGGGTAAAACCCTCATCATCTCTGTATATACTTTACAGCACATAAAAATGCCATAGATGTTACAGAACCCTCAAGGCTTCTTTTTCTGCTTTAAGAAGATTCTCTTGCAAAAGCGTTTGTAGAAGACAACTGTAAAGTCTGTGGGAAAACAACCCACAGCCCTGCAAAGATTTCCAATATCACTGAGTGGCCATTGTATGCCACAAAGCGTGAGGCTGTTACTTACACCAGTCTCTTTCCAACTCTCTGAGTAGCCTAGGACCAAGAAGACAGAAAAATAAATGAAATCTGCTTTATTGCCCTGTTCATTTGGGTTTCAGTTCTTAGCCTATACCTGTTAGCAAATTGCCAGAAGTAATATGCAATTTGCAGTACTTTTCATTAATTCTGTTTCATACTTTTTTGCCTGCTCTATTAGATAGAAAAAAACCCTGATGGTTTAAGCCATGAATGTTACTGTATTCTTCTACTTATTGCTATTTGGATTGTATTTGACATCACCATATATACCATATATATACTGCTCCACATAATTAATCTTCTGTGACCATAATAGAAACAGAAGAGAAATGAATGTAGCTACATGCAGTATTTAGAACTGTGTCTTCTCAGCAGAGAGGATTTGTTCAAGTTTCTTCTGTTTCAAATGTATATGATTTCAAGGTTTATTCATGATGGTTATTCGTGCAAACATACCTAATTGTTACAGTGACTGTGTGTAATTCCACATTCCTAATCCAGAAAACAGGAGCAGCATGGATTTATAAGCAAAGTTAGCTCAGTGAGAAAAATGCCTTCTAACTCAAGAAAGTCGTTGCTTTGATATATTGAGTCACAGCTGCTCACTTCAGCAGTGAAAATCCATTCTTCACTGCTTTTTGCTCCTATTAGACCTGCTGAGCCAACTCCGCTAAATGAGAGGACACACCTCTGTCCAATTTTGCACATTGTCAGCAGAATTGTTTCCTCTGATAAGTTCACATCAAAAATGACAGGGTACCTGGAGGTATCACAGGGGCACAAATTTAAGTTTTCAGGATTGTTCTGGTGTTTCTCTGAAGACCTGAGGCAGACAGCAGAACACTTACTGATGTGGTTGAGACTCACAGGCCTGAATTAGGGACAGAGGCACACAGAAAGTGATTTTTCTCATTGCAAATGAAGCACATCTGCTCTGGAGTCACTGAAAAATATGGTGATATCCCATGACACCATTTTGTGCAGTCACTTTTCATAAAACCTTTTTCTACCTTTTGAAGATTACTGTTTCTTCCTTTTTAAAATAAAATATCTCAGTGATTTGCTGCACATCTTGGTTTAATTATGTTGTGAAGCATACTTTTAAAGATTTACATTGTAATTCATGCAAGATGGTTTAGCTAGATAAGTAAATTGATAGTGATAACCATCAATATCACATAAGAGAATTAGGAATGATGAATATTACTAGCAAGATTCATACATGATTGTGCTTATATACCTAGTATTTATGCCAGACTGAATCTTCCTTAGAATAAGTAATTACACATTTATAAGGTAACCAACATTTTAAATAGTCTATTGTTTAAATTGGTAGCTGTAGGCTAGGTGGAACGGCAACTCTGTTCAGTTAATTGCTGCTATGACTCAAACTTTGTAACAGATATGCAATTAGATTTGGGTTTTTTTCAAACTCCTTTACAGCTCTGAAAAATGTAAGAAAGAGAAAGAGTTGGTTTGTTTGGATTTTTTTTTTCTTTTTTTTTTTTTTTTTTCTGAACAGTACCATTCAGAGCACAGGGAGCATAAGAGAAGGAAGATTTTCACATGTAATACTGCTGTCTTAAATGAGAAGTTTACACTCTCATTGAAATGCCTGTATTAAAGAATTTAGTACTATTCAGAAGTACAACATAGAATTACCTGTATTTCTTAAAGCTGATCCAAACTGTAGCTTACTATATTAACTCTGTGCTGTTCTTTTTCACTATATTTCTCCCAGATTTTTTTAAAACTTTAATAAAACCAAAACCAATCCATTCAAATTTTACTTCCTCTGCCCCAGACTTGAAAAAAAAAAGTGCTCAGAGCACCACCATCATCTTTATTCTTTTTAGATTACACACATACACAAATGGTTTACAATTTAAGGCATACTATCATTGGATTCTGTGAATTTTACTTCAATTTTTGTATTCAGTTTGAACTGTCAATCCCTTCTGCATTACCAGTGAAAGAGATTTGGTGAGTTGGAACTTAACTTTTTGGTCCTTTAAGAACAAAAAACAGCTCACTGTCCTACCTTGGGTGGGTTCAGCAATACTAGCAATGTCAACACTTTTTACCCAGCAGCTCAGTCTGACTGCTAAGAGCAGATATATTGAAGAAAAAGATTATTTTCATCGCATTATGAGCTCATTTTACCCTTGTTACACTTACTCTACAATCACAGAACTGCTAATTGAATTTCTGATTCTGTCTGAAAACTCAGTTTCTAATCCATAATTGAGGATGGGTTTAGACTTTCCTGGATTCTTCTGACCATCTTCAAGTAAACCAAGAAGCCTAAGTTAGGAGCACAGCTGCTGTAACACTTTGGAAGGAGACACTCAGCTCTAAAGGACAATTTCCACTAGAGCAGAGACTGGATAACAGCAGGTGGGATTTTTTTTTTAAATTGGACTTCTCTCTAAAGGTATGTTAAATTAATTGGTTTCCTTATCAAATCTCAGGATAAATAAAATGTTTTCCTCTCTGAACCAAGATCTGGGAAGGTGCTTGCTCTCCCCCAGTAAAGGTTTTTAAATTGGATTCAGGCATCACACTTCAATGAAATGGTGCATTGGTGTCTGCAGCTGCTGTTTACATCTTTTTTATTTGTTTGTTACTGTTCTTGTGGAAAGATGGACCATCAGTCTGTGCTATGTACTATGTTATAAAAAAGGAAGTTCATAAATAGTGGCTGAATAAGAATCTTGTAAAATAGTATCTCTGCGGAAGAAGAGATACAGGACATTATGACATTTGTCTTCTGCCTAAGATGTTTTGCTCATACTATGGAGAAAACCTGAAATGTACTTTGCTTATTAGGACAAGCTAATGAAAAATGTCCAGGTTCATTTTGTACAAATGATTCTCTGTGTCTTTTGCGAGAAATAGATTGTTATCCTTATGTCTTTTTGTTTTGCAAGTGATTTAACATATTACATCCTACAAAAAAAGGAACAGGAGATGATACCTTTCTATAAAGTACCTTCTGTAAAGATAACTAAGGCTTTTTCAGTACTTTCACTTTGTCCTCATAAATGAGATTGTGAAATGGAATAACTGGCAATTGAATTACTGACTAAGAGTTAGTCTTTTTTCCCCACTTGTGCTGTAGCTGGGTGTGAGATTTTAATACTCAAAATAGGCTTGGTTCCTCCTCTATACAAGTGATTTTATTATTGTCAATATTCCAATCACTATTTTATTAATATTGCTCTAATATTATGGTTTAGTATTTTTAAATACTTAACTTTCTGGAAAGAAAAAAAAAATGAATCACCTTGATCTTTCAGCTAAGGTCATTCTAGCTTTAATGAGAGTCAACACTTTAGGTATCTTAAATAATGCAGCTCATAATTGCTTGTCAGTAATATGGCCATTAGAAAAATTTAGGATTCTTCCTGGAATCTGCATGTATTAGGATCTGTGTGAATACCAGTAATGTACTATATGATAACTTTGATTTGGCTTCAGAAACAGTTTCACAGTAATTCATTAAAATACAAACATAAGAACAGATGCACATGAATGATAATCAACAGAGGAAAACTTATTGAGCAAGGTCTTGTGGAGTATTTGATCTTGGTTGGATGCCAAGAGTTCACCAAGCCACTCTATCACTCCTCAGCAGGACAAGACAAAAAATATATGAAAAAAAGGCTCATGGGTCAAGATGACAGGAAGGAATCACTCACCAGTTACTTTTATGGGTGAAAGAGACTCAACTTGAGAAAATCAATTTATTTCCAATCAAAGCAGAGTAGGTTAATGAGAAATAAAACTAAATTTTAAAAACACCTTCCCCCACCCATCTCCCCTTCCCAGTCTTAACTTAGCTTCCACTTTTCTTTACTTCCTCCCACTGAGTGGTTCACAGGGATGAGGAATGAAGGCTGCAGAGTTTGTCACACATCATCTCTGCCACTCCTTCCCCTCACACTCTTCCTTTGCCCCCAGCATGGGCTCCCTCCCATGGGTAACAGTCCTCCATGAACTTCTTTGATGTGGGTCCTTCCCACAGACTGTAGCTCTTCATGAATTATTCTAGTGTGGGTCCCTTGCACAGGGTGGAGTCCTTCAGGAACAGCCTGCTCCAGTATGGGTACCCTGCTACAAATCCCTCTGCGGCATGACCTCCTCTCTCCACAGTGCTACAGGTACTGACAGGATCCTTCTACAGTGTGGGCTTTCCATGGGGTTCCAGCCTCCTTTGGTCATCTACCTGCTCCAGTGTCGTATCCTCCATGGGCTGCAGATGGATATTTGTTCCACCATTCACATCCATAGGTTGCAGGGGGAGAACCTCGTCACCATAGTCTTCATTACAGGCTGCAGGGGAATCTCTGCTTTGGAACCTGGGGCATCTTCTCCCACTTCTTCTTGGTAGGAGTGACCCACCTTGGTGTTTGCAGAGTTATTTTTCTCATATATTCTTATGCCTCTCTTCTGGCTGCTGTTTAGCATCACTTCTTTTAATATGTTATCCCAGAAGCACTGCTACCATTGCTGATTGACTTGGCCTTGGCCAGCAGTGGATCTGTCTTGGAGCTGGCTGGCATTGGCCCCATCAGACATAGGGGAAGCTTCTAGCATCTTCTCACAGAAGTCACACATGTAATACCCTGCTACTTAAACTTTGCCACACAAACCCAATACAGCTCTTCAGTAGAAAAGGATGGAATACATTTGGACTTTATAGTGGCTATGTTTTATACTGGAGTCTGTGTATAGGAACTGCATGTGTACTAAGCCACCTGGGTAATTTCATCTTTACTAGAAGTATAACTGCTCAGGATATGTGAGTGCTTTGGAGGTGAGTCCTCTAATGTACTGAGGAAACAAATAAGAAAAGACAGAACAACAAGCTTTGGAGAAATGAAGGTAGCACCATCTACCTGCTGGAATGATCATTCCAAACTCTGCCTCTGAGATGGAATGTAGATAGAGGTAGATGTGAGGATTATGAGACGTAGATGGAAGGACAGTCCAGCCAGCATCGCTAACTGAGTGCCCGACCTGTAGCTGTGTGTACAGGTGGGCTGTTCTTCAAGAAGTTCCTAAATGGCTACAGATTTCATCCAAATGTTTAAGGAAAATTAGTTTTGGTTTGCTTTTTGGGGTCTGAGCTGCTGCAGACTTGGAGTTACTGGAGAAGAAACCCCTAAACCTGTTTAGTGGAGTTGGGAGAAACAGCATTCTGCTCATAAATCAAAGCTAGTGAGTTTGTTTGCTTTTGGATATTGTCTCATTTGGTTGTTGGTTTTTGTTTTGTTTTGTTTTTTTCAGGAAAAGCGTCCTAGGAATAAAATACAATTTTTCTGTTGTGATTTTAACATAGTAGTTGTGGGTCACAAGGTTATGTTTGTTTTAAGGAAAGATAGAGAAGACTGTTCCAGAGACTGGACTTTTGTCATCGCCTCTGAAACCTCACCTTCACACAAATAATTGAAAAAGTTATCATTGTCAGATATCCTCTCCATGGTAAATATAGCTTGGTTGTTTTCTTTTCCCAGAGACAACATCTGTTGAATGAAAAGAAACAAAGCATGTGAAGTAATACCAGTCTTATAAGCGACATCACCCAATTATGTTGGTCCTGTATAAAATATTTTTAAAATGTGTTTGAAATTTTTTATGCAGTATGAAAATCAGCTTTTGCTGCTGGATTCACAACATGAATTTCAGAAAGGCATGGATTTCAGGTAGTAGATGAATCAAAAGGGTATTTTTCTCTCCTTAAAGTCATCAAGTGGAGATCTGCAGTATGCTCCCACCCTTTAAACAGCATATGTGCCAAAGTTCTCCCTGCTTCCGCCTACACTGAGGCTGGTTCCCCAGGATTAAACCTTTTCAGTGATTTGCCTCCAGTAATTCAAAGAATAGCATTCAAAACCTGGGGACAGCTTTTCTGCTGTGTTTTCTTTTCCTTTTTACCCTTCAAGCAACAGTCAGGAAAAGAGAGATAGTGTTTAGCAGTCATGCAGGTAAAGCTACTTCCCCCCCTCAGTAACAATGGGTTAATTCAAACCATTAATTTATTAATTTTTTTGAGTTACTAAAGTGTGGTTGCAGGCATTTTATTATTAACACTGCTATCCCAAAAAGTAACAGATTAGATAATCTGTTTGTACTGTCTTTGCTCATCTTGTCTAAACTTGGGCTCACATGCTGCACAGAGCTCAGAGCAATGGCATTCACAGTGACTCTGTATGTGAGATTTAACTTCAGAAAAGCCACTGATTTCTCTGCCTTGCAAGAAAGCTTTCTACAGCCTTGGGACACAATCACCCAACCAATAGTCAAGTAGTCATGTTCAGGAGCAAACACATGCCCTGAGGTGAAAGGATATATGAACAGCCACAGGAGACTGAAAAATTGTGGAAGATGCTGGTGGTTTATCTAGAAAACAGAGGATGAAAACAGACACTGGCATTCAATGAAAAAGAGGTGAGAGAATTGCTCTGAACTTTTCATAGAGTAACTAGTGTGCGTTGCCTCTCAAATGTGAATCTGTGGGCAAGGTGATGGGAAGACATGCCCTTTCACGTGACTACCTGTATTCCAGCTCTTTATGGGAAACCGAAATACTGTATAGAAACTTATTTTCCTTTTAAAAATGGGGGGGGGAAGGGTCGCTTGGGGGATGGGTGGATTGTGTGCAACACTCAATTATCTCAAAGTTTTCTGTCCTAGAATAATTAAAACACAAAATTAAAAATTCTGCTGTGGATTCTTTCCTGCCAGCAGATGAACAATTATCTGTCAGCTGAAGAGATTTTCTCTGCTTGACAGCCAAGACAAAGCATCTCGAACCAAGTGCCTACTTACCTCTGGGGCAGGATTTGGGGTTTGCTGTTGTATGAACTGTGAACGTGTAACTGAGCAGTGCATATCTGGAAAGCCTTCATCTGACTGGTAGGGCATGTCTGAGCCTTGGAGAAGACAGAGAAGGATTTGGATTGCTTTTCATGCTAGGATTACCAGATGGTCAAGCTGTGTACCCACAGCTATCAAACAGCAAAATTGAATTCCTTTAATAGACTTTATTTATTTATTTGGAAAAAAAATAAGCAACCCTTTTCATTGAATAAACTGTAGAGGTTTTGAAGTTTGTGGAATTACAATAGAAAAGTCTGAATAGCTAGCTAGTACAGTGAATGGTCCAATGTGAACATATGTTGATAATGAGAGTCCCAAGGACTTACATATGGAGTTAAAAGAAGAATCAACCCAATTGCAGTATTTTGCATCATCAGTTCATTGGACAATTCTGTATTAGCAAATACATATTGTTTCTCTTTTCTCCTTTCTTGGTCTTTTGTCCTGTTTCCTTTTCTCTTGGGCTCTAACTGTATTTGTCTTTTGCCAGGATTGTACTGCTTTTTATAAAACAAGGGAAGGTAAATGGCTGAATTTAATAACTTTTATCAACACAGACAGAAATAGGTTGAAAGAATATGAACTTACTTCTAGAGACTTGGCAGTCTGGAGATGACATTAGAGGTGGTGGAATGCAGTCTCTCTAGCATAATATTGCTTAAGGGTACTGCTTAGTGTGTAGGAACTTGGATGTGCTGAACGGAAGATACAGCATTACTGTAGTAGAAACTGGGGAAAGGCACCAGTGCTTAAGCTGGATCACCAGTTTATATCAGTGTTAAAAGAGACAATTTACTCGGAGGATTTGTTGTCCATCTGCCTCATTACTTAATGAGGAGACACATAAAATTAAACTTGGACACAGATGGATTTTTTAAATGGAATTTTGCAATTATGTTATCTTTTACCTTTGATATGATTATGAGAAAACCCCAGCTATCTGGCAATTTGTTTGAACCTGTTCCTCAGTTTCCTACCCCACCCCATGAATAGGATGAGGATGAACATGCAGTTTTTCTGTCTGTGAAGATTTTGGACTTGACAGTGCTAGGTTAACAGTTGGACTAGGTGACCTATAATGGTCCCTTCCAAACCAAAACATTCCATGATTCTCTGATTTTGTATTTCTCTTTTTCCATCCCCAAGGCTCTAATAGTTGTGTTGTAGCTGCATGAGCATTTGTAGGAGTTGGCTTCTTCCAGTCTTAATTGCTGAATGTTGACTTCAAGCTGGATAACTTTTCAGTCCTGTTCCTGCTTAATTTAATGCCAGGCTACCAAGTAGCTGCTGGCAAGTGAGACCATTAAACAGAAACTTTGCTCATGAGACACTGTGTCAGCCTTGTCTGGAGATAAATTGCTTGCCCCAAAGCCAATGAAACAGTCAGAACAACTGCATTTGGGAAATGTATTTCAGACTTTCTACTCATGATAAGGCAGGGGCTGCGGTTAAATGACCATGTTACCATGTCAGGACTTCACAAGGAAGGTCAAGCCCTGAATGTATGTGTATTAAGCTTTGAGAAGTGGAAGGATGAAATTAAATGAAACATCTGTTAGTATTGCATCTGTGCCCTTGGGTAGACTCCTAACTCAGCTGTTAAAGTAAGCAAACAGAAAGACCTTCATCTCTTTATTTGGTCTTAAATTTATGGCATATGTCATTCCTTCTCTTGCTGCAGGGAACAGCTAGCCAGTGCACAAAACACACATGAAAGTCTGGCTGCCTCAACATCCCTCTGCTTCAAAGGCCTCACAGCTTTCTGCTTCAAGAAGGCATGAGCCAGGGTGTGGCTTCGGCCTTCCAAACCCTACCAAACTTTTACAGAGTAATATAGCATGGGAGTGTCCAGCATCAATATATTGAGTGTGGGCACAGGAGGCAACCATTAATGGCAGGAGCTGGTGAGAGACACTCCAGCAGACTGGTGAGCCCTATACTCCAGCAGACTGGTGAGCCCTACACTGCCAAGGGGACAGAGTGAGGCTATTGGGAATTAGGTACTGGTGCAGTCTACTGTTCAGTGAAATATCTGCTTATTCTGGCAAGAGTCAAATCATTGACTTTGGCAGCTATGAAATCAGTGGAGCTAATTTTTTGTTGCACTGAATCCGGCATAGTTGTTTACCCATCAGCAAATGGATGTTAAACCTTAACGCTGGATGTAAAACTATTTGGCCTTCACTCTACTCTGGTATAAATAATTACACCTGATGTGAGGCAACAAAGAATTAAGACTGCTGATTCTTTTTTCAATGCAAGAATAATAACCTGTTCAAGGCATGCTATGACTCATGCTCAATGAAATCACTGGTACTGGCTACCTAGTACTTTGGAACTAAATTTGATTTTATACCTGCACATAAGGAAGTGTGGTAAAAATGCCATTGATTAAATGGAATCAAAAGGCACAATGAAAACCATATCGTAAGCCTTCATCATCTTCTGTTTCCCTTGGTTTTGACTTGCTACTTTGGAAAGAATAAAATGACAGACTGGTGTTAAAGAACAGCTTTCATCGTTTCCCAGACTAGATGTCAGTCTTTCATTTGTTTCTGTAACAGGACTCAGACAATGTCTTCACAACAACAAATATGGAGGTCATCTCCATAAGTTCTGTTTTACTTTCAAGTATATGTACTACATATATATATATGTCTTCGCACCACGAGTCTTTGAAGGAGACAGACTTACATCTTAGCTTGTCTTTATGTCTTGCCTATTTTTTCCATTTTATAAATATATGTTGCAATTGATGATAGTACCACATAAAATAAAATTTAACTATATTCAGTCTCTTGTTCTACCAAAATGTGGTGAGAGCTTTTGTTAAAAGCTCTTACCTTTGTAAAATGCAATTCATCCCGAGGTTTAGGGACACTCCAGGTTTGAGGTTTGAATGTTTTTATCAATGATGCCTTGATGGTATCAGATTTTATCAGTTTTAGTGAGCAAAGCTTTCTGAGTGAGTGCTAATGTCATTTTTTATCACGTCAATCAGCGTCACCAAATGCAGGTCTGAAACTTACCATGATAGAGAAGTCAGTTATTATTGTAGACCTCAATTTTAACCCTTTGGGCTTAAACTCAGACTGGTGTAATGCTCTTTCCTGCACTACTACATACTGTGTAATCTGTTGCTGTGTATCTCTTGCTGACAGTTTCTGTTGTATTAGCACCACGTACATCTATAGCTGTATCATCGTTGTACTTTATGCATTCCCATTATAGCAGAACTGTTGAAAGAAAACCTGATGCAAGAGAGGGTAATCCTCAATTCCATTACCAGCCTAAAAAAATGTATCATTTAATTTGTAGATCAGATTGCTGTGTGCTGACCAACCTTCAGGTTCTGAAAAAAATTATTTAGATGATCTGGAATTTTGGTGCCTTCATGTCTCATCAATATCTTGCAATCTACTGCATTGGTGATATCACAGTGTTGACTTTTTTGGGGTGAGTTCTTGTAAATACTGAAAGTGAAAAAAAATCACTTTGCATTCTCTCTTGCAGTTATCCTCTAATTCTGCCCTCTATTGATATATTCCTGCTTATTGTCTCCCATTATATCTCTTGATCAGGATACTGGTGTTCCTCTTGTGCAGTCTCATTGTGATGTCTTCTTAATGTAAGTATTTGTACTCCAATTAGTTGCTTCTTCATGCATCCTCATCTGCTGCTGTCTATAGGTCATCACTTTCTTCCAAACCATTCATGTATGCAATGTTTCAGTGGGGAGGAGAGGGGCATGACAGTGTGTGTTTTTGTCTTGTTTTCTACTTCTGTGGTCATAGCTTTTGAGACTTGTTGGTTCTTTATGTATTCTGTTCATCAGTGATTTTTGAGATCATATGACTTTGAATAAAATATAGCTTATACCTGGTATTTTCTTCACTAGGATGTGAGCTGCAGGTATTCCATCTTGGCAGGATTTGGGGATCTTTGACTCCAGAAGAGTGATAGCTGGTGAAATAAAAGTCACAGTTTGTCTGTTCAGTTAGAGCTTTCTTTCGGTGTCAGAGAAGTCTGATATTAACATTTTTGCCACTTTCCTTGGTTAATTTCATTAGTTTGCTTGTTTGTGACTGAATGTCTCTGAGAGGGTTTGCAAGTCTTTTAAGTCAGTGGACTGAAAATGTGGCTGCTCTAAGATACTGATGAACATTTGCTTCAGGGAAGACCTCTTTCTTTCAAAGCATACTTGGCTTGAAAGTCATTTTACAATTACCTCTTATGCTTTTTACATTTCAGTACCTTTTTGTAGCAATGTACCAGGAGTTCAGATTGAGACACCTTGTTCTGAAACTATTTTCAGTAGTGCTTTTTGGTCTAAATGACAATCATCATGAAATAAGTATATATAAGACTATTCCATCAGGGAATCCAAGTACTTAGACCTCCTAATTTTGTACTTAAGATGTAGGATGTGGTAAAGATTAAAGGTCCATATTCATTTTGTATTCACTTGTTGACACTGCAAACCATTCCTGACTGTTGTTATTCACATAGAAGTAACAGTGCACTGCTCACACCAAAATGCAGAAAATAGGAATATAAGGACACCATTAGAAGAGGTGTATCGGATGCAGTTTTGATCTCAGTTAAGTCCTTGGAAGCTCATAAAAATTACAGGGGTACCATGAGTTTAAATGAAAGCAAAGCTTGATCCACTGTGGTGAATTATTGCTACTGCTTTGAATTCATTAGTTCCTCATAAGTGAGTTCAGCTCTGATGTAGCAGGGAAAGATAAAGGCAATGGCTGTTTACGACCACACCAGACCTAACAGTATGTGAGGCAGCTACTGGCTTCTTGTCCTCTTCTTCTATAGAACCTCAGGGTTGCCTGTGACTCTTCTGTGGAGGGGTTTCACCCTCTCATCTATAGCTTTCTCAGTTTACCTGGATCTGCTTGCAGATCTCTTTGCATCTGAATTCAGGAAAAGGGAGCTCAGGCATAGCAAATTCTTGCAAATAGTTCTTGCAAATTTATGCCTCTGTGATAAATTCCTATTGTTAGGGGAGATGATTTGGGACTAGAGCACATCTTCTGAAGAAACTCCCTCCTGCAGTCAGGAGAGGGACAAAGAAATGCTATTCCTCCTTTCTGTTATCAGTTAAGAAGAAATAGAGGCACTACTGAATGAAATGAAATTAGTGAAATGATGAGGCAGTAATAATGATGGCCTGGTATTGCTTTGCTGTTTTGCCTATCACAGTGCAACATCTCTGTGTGATAAGTCTGAACAGCAGAGACACAGCCATCAGTGAAAGGATATTTTGATGTAGCAATAGCATCTCTGCCCATCAAAGTGGTCATTCTCTCAGCAGTTATGGTGAGCTTAAAAAATGATGCAAGTATTTTTGAGTTTGAAGAGATAAACAAGATCAATCAATGTATGTATTATAGCTGTACATTTACTATAAATGTGAACTAGTTTTATTTCTAAGCAGAAAACTACACATGTAACATTCTCAATATACTCAAAACCTATCAACTGATGCCAAGAAGTTTCAATAAGTTTATTGCAGGAATTAGCCAATGGACCTCTGTGAAGCAATGTAATTGAGTAATGTTACTGTTACAATATTCATTCCTATATAGACATTAATATCTAAATGATTTCTCTTTGTCTCTGAGTGGAACTATTTTTACACAATATTTTGTCAATATAAGATCTACAGTACTTGCTGTAACAGCTTAGTGGATTACACTTCAAATACAATTGGAGACAATTAATATCTTCTGACCATTAGAACATAAAAATTTGCAAGTCAGAAATGTTTTCCCTTGAATCTGTCTGTGCATTTTAATGACATTTCTTAAAATGTATTAGCAAATGTAAAGCTGTTTCTTTGATGCCAAAGGAGTACTATAATGAAAAATTGTACGAAGATTAAAATTCAAGCACTTGAACAGTGGAATATAAAAAGTAACCAAGATTATGAATTTCCTCTGCTACAGTCTATTCAATAGATGCTTAGGATGAACTCAGTGACTCTGTCTTCACTTTCTTGTCCTGCCTCAAAGTCTGTGCTGTCTACTTACAGCATTTCACAACTGTTGATGTTGAATATGAATGGGTCAACAATTACACCTGTACATCTGCTGTGTATACATATGCCTTGAAATTCTGGATCTAGACCAGATTACTTATTGCTAGTTTGTTAACTACTTTGGGAGTCAAGGTAGAGAATGTGTAATTGTATCAAAGTTTGATGTTGAATGGTAACCTTCAGGGATAAAGGAAGTATCTGTTTCAAAGACAGAGAAAATAAAACAGTAGCTTTCACTTCCCTAAAGTCACAGAGAAAACAACTGCTTCCTCTGAATAGAAGACTGGGGTTCATGACTCCCAATACTGAGTTTAAATTATTCCTAAGTAACATGAGTTCATGGGAGTCATGAATCACTTGCTTTGCTTCCTCCTCTCCCGCCTCCCCCCGTCCCCCCCACTTTAGAAGCCTAGAATATTTTGAAAATAAAATAGAAAATATATTCAGTGGGATAATGAATTATATTGAGATTGCATGGCAATTAAAGAACTGCAAATAAGATTTTGCGTTGCTACAATGATTCATGGACTGTGAAAGATCAAGGAAGTACAGAGAAATATCTGAAAGGAGACACAATATTTTTAGGGGCATAGTAGTAAAGAAAGCACATAGAAAAGTGAACTCTTTAAACCACCTTGGTGAAAACTATTACTGAAGAAGTTATTTTTGTGTATAATAACCTTGTTGTTCTGGTCATCGTGGTTGTCATGATTTGTTTCAATTTTGAAAACTTAGTGTCACCACCGGGCATGCCCAGTTCTTCTCCCAAGGCTGCCATGTGCATCCCACTTTTAACTCACAAGGGTTTCCTGCATTTTCTCCTAACTTTTCTTTACCCTCTTGCTCATCTCTGAGTTTTCTTTTTTTAAGGATTTTTGATTTTCTGTCTCAAGAAAAAGTTGACAGTCACTGGCTAAGCTTCTTTTCATTATAATTTATGTGAATCTGAGTTTACACTGGGCATGATCACTGATGAATATTCATGTAATCTAGTATCTTTGAGGAATTGTTATCCTGTTTAATCATACTTTAAAGCTTATGATCTTCTTTCCTGTTGATAATGCTTCTTAGCCTATTTCCTGTTGTGGAGAGACTGAGCCACTCAAGATACTGAGCTTATTTGGTGATATGGGACACCATGCAGAAGTGGGATATGTTTTCATCTCTTTTGAGAGCTGACGCCAATAAGATGCCTGGCATTGTCTCTGGGAAGCAGATAAAATCAAATACTCCCTGATGTTGGGAAAGCAAAATAATCAGCATACCACGTTTTTTCTCTGCTATTAGAAGGCGAGACTCATTCACTTTTCAAGGGAATGTCACCTTCAGCAGCCACTTTCCTTGTCACTCAAGTCACTCCCTAAAATCAGGAGTCCAGCCATTCTTAAATTTCAATAATTAATCTTTTGTGTAGGGGGAATTAAACAAGCAGTACTGAAAGAGCTTCCACCAAATTGTGTCTTGCTCAGCCTAGTTGTGCTGAATACACAAAAGAGCCTCTGGGCCCCTCACCTCCAATTGCTCTCCAAGTGGTAATGAAACTAATTGCAGTCTCTAACTTCAGCCTCTGGAAATTTCTCCATCTCTGTGTGCACACAGTGGTATTAAGACACACAAACCAGAGATGGGTCTTAAATTCTTATTTTACAGACCTGAACATGATGACTAAATATCTATACTTTGGTACAGCACTGTTACTCATGACACTCTGTGGGTCAAAATGTATTCTATAGCAATGTTTTTGCACTCAAAACAGAAATAAACACATCACCCTAAGGATTTTCAGTGTTTCTTCATGTCCTCTGAAATAATATTATTTCTTGTTCTGTTAGGTGTTTATTATTTTTTTGTCATGTTCTTAGAGGGTCTAGGACTGTAAAATGACTCATATAGGCAACTATAAAATGCTTGAAGACACTTGTTTTGTATCTCCCTTGGAATGTTACAAGCACAGATACAGAAAAAGTTCCAGCTTTTCTTAACTGAACTGTACAGTTGAGTATCTTGAGGAGAAAATTTCTCATGCTATGTTGGTTTTGTTCTCATGGTACCCTTGTGCAGTTTCTGTTCTTGTGGGCTCACTTTTTACATGTAACCACCTCTTCTACAGCTGTATCATAGCATCTATTTTATTTGTTATGTGATATACCACTGGTGGGCACAGGTAACTTTTGGGACAAAACAGATGTCCTTCAAGTTGTCTTTCCAATAGCAGATGTGCACAAAAATGTATTACAAGAGTATTTTCTTAAAACTTATAAAACAAGGCAATAGGAAGTTTCTACTTGGGAGTGCGATCACTGTTACATCAGTCATTGTTTTATGTGGATACTTAATCAGTGTTAGTCCAACATATCTATTCACCAGACTTTGTACAATGTCCAGACACTGGGTAGTTTTTGATGTCACAGAACATTGCAGGGGGGACAGGAGAGAGCATGCCAGCACTGCAGGGAGTATAACAGGAGGGGTCATGTACATCCAGACCCAGCCCTTCTTTGGGTACATTCAATTTCTTTACTGAATAATGCAGAAATTTCTTCTATTTGTGCTTATGCTATTTTGAGATTAAAAAAAAATTAAAACTGGAGATTTTACCATGCTAGAAATACACTCTATATAGTGATTTATCTTTTAGACCCTTTAAAGGAACTACAGTATTTTTTTTCTCAAAAAAAAATTTTAAATGAAAATTTTAAACATTAATTTTAATCATCAATATTTTTAAGGGTTAATAAATAGTTATTGCCTTCAGATTTAACACATATATGCATCTGTTATCTCTTTTTTAGGATTATTTTTGCATCATAGCTATCTATTAAAAGAGTCTGGAAAGGTTGATGACTGATGTGTACTGGATGCTTACAAGACTGATTTTTTTTCCCTCTCCTTTACAAACTGACTTTTCATCTTCTGAACTTTTTGAGGGTAGATTTTGCCATCTATTCTTAGCATCCTCATGGATTTTATTAGTTTGCTTTTGTTGTTTTAGTAATCATATTTTTTAGGTATAAGATTATTTGATTGGGCTTTAAATGTAGATGTGGCTTTATAGTATGGGAATGGGAAGAGAAGACCAATCAGCAGCATGAATATCTCTTAATGCATTAAGGCTTTGCTCTCCAGTTTTGCTTAGGAGATAATAAAATTAATCACAACAACTCTTCAATTTGCAGTGTGCTGTATAGGAACAGAGAAGAAATAATGATTTGATCTCTACTAGTTTTAACCTGGTATAGGATAAAATTTGATTCTTGACTGCAGTGATATAAAACTATAGAAGACCAAAGAGTGGGTTTATTTTGTTTCTAGCTCTTTGCTCAACTTATTCTATTCAGCCATTAAACTCTTGACAAGATGCCTAAGTTCATCTCACAGTAATTTGATAGCCTCAAAGGCACCTCAGTTTCTAGATGAACTAGACAAGTAGTAGTTTTAAATGTAAGAACATGCTTCTCTGGAGCAAAAGATTGGCGTTCAAGTCTATCGAAAGATGCTCTGGCTGCCTTTATGTAGTATGTGATGCACATTGCTTTATTACTCAAGCGTACAAAGAATTGAGTCTTGGGTGTTGACTAGACCAAAAAAAAAAAAAAAATGTTGCTATCAGTTCCATTTCAAAATCATTTTTCTTGATGGAAAATCTATAGAATTGGTGATGCCAAATATTGATCTCTTCTCCTGTATTTCCAAGAGATTCATGCCACCTTCTGTTGCACTTAATCTTCTTTTAAGCAGATGTAATATTTGATACAAAATTTAACTGAATGTTGAGACTTTTTTTTTCTTCTCTGAAGTAATTGTGTGAGAAAGTGAATAATTAGTTGAACTGATCACTGGACACAGAGCCAGGAGTTGCCTGAATCCTCTCTCTATTGTCAGACACTTGCCTTGGGAAGTCATTTAATTTCTGTGTTTACAGTGGAAATTTGTACTTGCTAATTCCTCAGGAGTATAACACAGCTACTGTTAGGAGAGGACAAGGAAGATATATCTCGGTCTGTTTAAGCATGTATCCTATGGGCAATTTCATTAGGTCCTTTTCTAGATTCTGGGTTTCATAGACATTCTTGACTATTTCTCGCCATAATCTCCATTGACTAGACATATTTTTTTCTCTCAAGCTTGGGGCTCCACATTTCTTCTTCTTGATGTTGTTTCCTGACCAAGTTCTTCCTTCTGAATAGCTAGAGAAACTGCACTTTAATTCTCTTTCTGACCTAGGATTTCCTTTTCCTTGCCCCTTGACTTGCTTGCCCCAGAAGAATCCTGCTTTCATTGCCCCAACTAGCTGTCTCCACAGCTAGTCATTATCTGTTAATCACTCCTGGAATGTTCTTCCTTCCAACTATTTCTCTGATCTTTTTACTCTTTCCCGTGAAACCAATTCCCAAGCAAGTTCTTTCCTCTGTTTTAATGACTCAGTATCCCTTCACACATACAACTCTTTCATGATGTCTTATATTCTGTCATGATCATATGCTAAACAAATTCTTCGATATGGGTGTTAGTGCTGGTGTTATCCGAGAACTTATTTAACTTTATGTGCACAGCTTTAGTGGCAATGTTCTTCAATACACCTGTGAAGCAATATAAACATCATAACATCACTGTTACATACATAGTTCCTTAACTAGGGCACCCCGATTCACAGCATGTACTCTTTTTTCAGTCCCAGGACTTGGACTGGACCCAGCTTACTTTTTTATTAATAACATAAATAACAACATCCTTTTTGAGTTTCCTCTAACCAAATATGTGCATAACTAGGCCTAATTTTTGCAAAATCATAGCACAGTCCATTTCTCTTTTGCCTAATAAAGTATCTATAGTCCTTTGCCATACAATATCTCTAGGAACCTGGTCTACCAAAGCTTTCATAGTGTCCCATGAAACAAGTAAAACCTTGTAGGTATAGTTCACAAAATACCAATTCATCTGACACTCCTCTTTACCTACACTTCTTACATATGGCTTTCTAAATTTCCATTCTAGATGCATCCAATGTGTTGTCATGAGTTTCCAGCCACTCTAGATTCTGTAGATGAGAGATGTAGCGATTAAACACATTGAGGAGATCTTCAGAAAAAGGGATGGCTGAACAGCAAAAGTGTTCTTGTCCATCCTTCCCAGTGGCACATCTTTCCTCATTTCTCAGAGCTACACCTTTGTCCAAGTGATTTCTCTCCATACAGGCTGAGTCTCCTCAGCTCTTATTCAGTCATTCAGTCTCAAGTATTAAATGCCAACATCTTTGAGCCAGTCATAATTGTAGGAACACTTTGCCCCATCAAAACAAAGCTCTTGAGACAGGATTTTTTATAGTTTCTGATGCCTTTCTTATTGAAAATATTAACTGTCCCCTTGACTTATTTTCTTTTCTTTGAAGAACTGCTTGATTTTTTTAACCTTTCTTATCTGTCCTCCTCCAAGACATTCAAAGGAGTAAATCACCTTACAAATTACCTGGCCTTAAAGGGTCATTACTAAGCAAAGTTTTTGACAGAGAAGGTGCTGCAGAGTAAATTAAGTCTGCATAAAAAATTTTGCAGATTCCTAGATCTTTATTCATGAGCTAAGGAGAATACTTTGAATATAGGCTTCTTCCTGGTATTTTTAGCTATTTTATTGTGTTCAGTTTCACAGAGAATTTCTAGTACTCTGTCTAGCAGATTTACAAAGAAAATTATTGATTTTTTTTCTGTTACAGAAGATGTGATATCACATGGATAAGATTGCCACCAGTGTTATTGAAAATCTGCAGGTTAAACTAATCTCACACTAATACCAATGACCTTAGACCACACTCTTTTGACTTTGCTGACCTCCCACAAGTATAACAGAGCAAAAAGTAAATCTACACAATGTTAAATGTGGTTCGTATGTTGAAACAAGTTTTTTCAGAGACTTTATTAATAGATGATTCTATGTTACAGATGAATATACACTTATTAATTATTATCTAAAAGAAAAATCAGGACAATTAAAGATATACAGCCACTCACAAAAAACCTAGAAATACAAATTTTTTTTGAAAAACATTTATCTGAGTTCTGTCAGTGTGGGCTTACAGATACACAGATGGTCTACACAAAAGTCGTAGATCCAGTCCTTGCTAGAAGCATCAGATACTGTGCATGCTTGGTGCTCAGTGCATACATATCTGCTTCTGTCAAGAGACTCCCAAACAGAAATGCACTACTCTCATTGGATGCAGCTGCTCACGCACAGTAGCACATGGCATATCTAAAGGGTACATATCTGCCAGGACTTGGTTACATGCAGGTAGCAATTTAGTTTTACAATACACATAGCAACTAGGTGCCTAACTGTGTGTGTGCATATGTCAACTTCTGATTTCTAATAGCATGATGAGTACAAAATGTGTGTGATATATATTGTGGCCGTGGTGAAAGAAAGGAAGCAAATAGTGCAGATGAGAAAGCAGCTTCTTTCCTGAGAGTTATGTGACTATTATCTCTCTCATAAGTGCTCCAGTAGAAGCTGAATTTGAGTAAAGATCTGCCCCAGAGAAGGGGGGGCTATTTGGGGATATCCAGAGGTCCAAGGTGGAAGTCCAGTGTCCAGTAAGAATGGAATGGAATAAGAGAGGAGAATAGAATAGAATAGAATAGAATAGAATAGAATAGAATAGAATAGAATAGAATAGAATAGAATAGAATAGAATAGAATATTTCTGTTGGAAGGGACCTAAAATGTTCATCTAGTCCAACTGCCTGACCAATTCAGGGTTGACCAAAAGTTAAAGCATGTCGTTAAGGGCATTGCCCAAATGTCTTTTAAACACTGACACACTTGAGGCATCAATCACCTCTCTAGTAAACCTGTTCCAGTGCTTGACCACCCTCTTGATGAAGAAATGTTTCCTAATTTCCAGCCTAAACCTTCTCTGGAGCATCTTTGAATGATTTCCATGTTTCTTATTACTGCATATCAGGGAGAAGAGATCACAGAATCACAGAATCAATCACAGGATCACAGAATGGTACAGGTTGGAAGGCACCTCTGGGGATCATCTCGTCCAACCTCCCTGCTAAAGCAGGTCCACCTAGATCAGGTGGCCCAGGATCACATTCAAATGGGTTTTGAAAGTCTCAGAGAGGGGGACTCCATAACCTCTCTGGGCCACCTGCTCCAGGGTTCTGTTATCCTCATAGGAAAGAATTTTTTCCTTTTGTTTAGGTGGAACTTCCTGTGTTTCTGTTTGTGCTCATTGCCCATTGTTCTGTTTCAGGGCACCACTCAGCCTTTCCTTGTAAGAGAGATGTTCCAGTCCCCTCATCAAATTTGTAGCCTTCCATTGGACTCTCTCCAGTAGTTCCTTATCTCTCTTGTACTGGGGAGCCCAGAATTGGACACAACACTCCAGATGTGGGCTCACCAGGGCACAGCAGAGGGGGTGGAGAACCTCTGTCTACCTGCTAGTCATGCTTTTCTAAATGCACCCATATCTTAATGCAAGCAATCAGCACTTCCCTTTCCACTTCCCCTCCTCAGAGAGCTGTAGAGAGCAGTGACACTTGTTCACATGCTCTGAGGCAGGATTAGGTGGAAAGGAAAATGTATTTTAGCAACTATCTTCTGACTTTGCTCTTCAAATGGATGACTAATTTTTACGGTTTTGTTTCCTTACATTAAAAACCTGGCCTTTTAGAATTACATGTCCATTCATCCCAATTTTTAGGCACAAAGGCACTGGCAATAAGAAATTTTCACCCCTCAATCAAAATCTTCATGCCTTTAACAGTGCAAACCACCTAGGTTTTCCCCTAGCTGGAGGAAAGATGAACAAAACTCTTTATTGGTGTTTTCACCCTGTCAATTGCAGATGGCTCTCTGATTGCTATCATATCATCAATTCACGTGGCAGAACTACATGGAAAAGGAAAGGCGTGTACCGTTGAAAGCTTTCATTGAACACCTTGGGAAAGATAGTTCTTATTGTTCGCTTCATACTTGTTTTGTTTCACACTAGCTGCTCAGCAATGTGTTTTGTTTCACACTAGCTGCTCAGCAATGACAGGCTAGCTCATGCTTGACTGCCTGATACTGCTTCTGATGTAGAGTCCATTTTCCCACATGGATCCTGGTGGTCTTGGAGAGGTGCAGGGTGGCAGCCTGATAATGTGGTGGCATCTACCTTGACATGTGAGACTTGGAAGTCATCACTATTATGGGAATGACCCTCTGCAAGGAAGCAGGATCTGGAGCACTGGGGGTGTTCTGGAACATCCCTGTATCTGCTGTTCCCAGTTTTCCTGCATGGGAAGGAGAGAACTAGAAAACAGATCAGACTATGTTGTTAGGCTCAATCCTTTTTTTGACTGCCTTTAAGGATTGCTTTTCATATCACAGTTAGCCTGAACTTTAGATGTAAATCCTTTTTTAGACATTTTTAAGCCTGAGTTAACTGGAAAGCATGCATTTGGACTAATTGAGTGGTCAAGATACATGTTGTATGTAACCCGCAAAACGTTTTGAACATGAGACTGGCTTGTTTGCCCTTAAAAATCCTCACCAAGTGCCTCATTCTGCTCTGTGAGAAGAAGCAAAACATCTACATGAAGGGGAGTAAGTAGCCTTGGAGACTTTCAGTTATGTGCCAAGAGCAAGACAAGGTCCCAGGCACACAGGCAGCTGTCACAAAGGGTCTGCACGGCATCCCCTGATGCTGTCTTTCAAGCTTTGACAGGAATTAGACAGAAAGGCCACACTGGGTTGGTTTTGGCATGGGAAAATTAACACCACCACTGCGATACAGTGCCAACACTGCTCCCAGTGCCCTGAGTGGTTCAATGAACTGAGTCAGAGCTGCTGGGGATGGGGCAGGGGTAGGAGGCAGAGTCTGTATCCTCTTTTCCTCTTTCTTTCTATGGCCTTTGCTGGACATGACAGAGTTAATAGAGGTTGCACCAGTGTTTAGCTGGACACAAGCATTTTACATTGCACCTTGTTTCTGGATAGAGCATTTAGATAGTTGCTATATAGTCACTCCTGGTTAAAGCTCACAAAATACTAAGCTTATTAATATTTAATAGTTATATGCAAATTATAGTCAGCCAATTAGTTTTCTATGCAGCTTCCAGTTTCCCGAGAGGCTGATGCTTAAGTACCTTAATTTATCTTTCTGACGAAGGTGAAAGTGTTAAAAGGAGCTTTAATTTGTTGGTTAGATGTCTTTTCAGTTTTCTTAGGAATCACCGAAAAGATGATCAGATGAAATGTGTTTACTTTCCTTTTATTTCCTGCAAAAGGCAATTGAAATGTCGATACTGAAGCAAAGATAAAGCTTGCTAGTATAAGTAGTTGGTCTCACTTTATTGGCATACTTACACCCACACAGAGAAGACATTTTGCTCTTCCTGTGACTTTGAATTAGCTGCAGTCTGTATTAATAAATTGTCAGAAGTCAGCTACTTACTAATAACTAATGTAATGTTTTGCTTTAGCTCAGAAGTCAGGCTTTTGCTCATTTGATATTCAAGGTTATGATGGTCATTTTCTCCCTCATCAGCTTTGGAGCAGAGACAAAACATGAAAGCATAGAACAATGCATGTAGCAAAATGACACTGATCAAACAAAGCTAAAAGTTTACAGATTTGATCCTGAAATTGGATAGCTGTTGTAAAAAACCAACAACCTAAGGAAAGTACTTCTCTCCTCTAGTGTGAAGAGGTATTTGACACACACCACACTTAGATGTCTAAGTTCGCTGATGGTTTCTCAAATATCTGACACAGTCAGAAAAATGGCAACCTTTTTTTTTTTCAATGCTTCATTGCTGTTAACACCACAGACCTGTCCATAGTCTGTATGTAATGTGGTTAAAACACCTGAGTACTGTCGAGAGCAGGGAAAGACTCTACTTACCCGTTTCAGCCAAAAAGGTGTTGAGCTTACAGCTCATACTGTCATTACCAAGCTCAAGCAGTGCTTTGAGGACTTGATGTTAAAACTCTGCACTAGCACTTTCCACCTCTCTAATGAGCCTCATCCTCATTATGGTTCCTCTGTTCTTACTTTCATTTTCTAGCCGCCTGAACTTCACTTTGCCTCGGCTAAGTACCCGTCAACTGATTACAGAGCTGACACATTTCAGAGCTACCATGCCCTCCTCTATTTGTTTTTAAGGACGGTAAAAGCACTGGTTAAGTAGGCAGTACTTTTATTTGGTGTGCTGTTTTTCTTTTAACTGTTTCAAAAACACAAGTAAAGCAATATCAGGTAAGGTGCAAAGATTTCTTTACATACTCACATGTATTGTCCTCATGTTTCACTTGTAACTTCTCAAAAAGCTGCAGTAAAATATCTCACTGTGGGCAGGTTACATGACCTTGAATCTGAATAAAGGCAGGATAGCTGCCAATCTACACAACACAGGGGAAAGAACCATCACTGATGTACCTTGTTTCATAGAAGTAACTTAATGTCAAGACTAAGATTAAAAAAAAAAAAAAAAAAAAAAAAAAAAAGCTAAGCCATTTTATAACATTTTTTTCATATTTCAAGTCATTATCAAGATGGTAGTTTATGTCCCATTATCACCTATAATTTCTTCCTTCTCTTCAAGGCATAATGTTATTTCTAGGGTTAGACTTGTTTGAAATATTGTCACTCCTAGTTCAAATTCAGCCTGACATCCCAAATGCAATGAGGTTAGCGGTTTCATCATAGCCTCAAGTGCACAGTAGTATGCTGAATAAACCTGCACATATAATTCTGCTAAATTTGGACTGTAAGGGGGGCCTAGCACTGAGTTACTATGGAAACAGAATTCTTCTTTTCTTTAGAAAGAAATTCCCTCTAGGTTTAGTAGTGTGAAAAAAAATCCCAATATCAGAGCTTTGCGATGTTTCCCTCCATTATCCTTTTGTGCCCACACTTTCTTAAGAGTTTAAAGATGACTTTTTTTGACTTGTCCACTTAATACCCAAATCTGATCACTTAGTTTTTGTGATATTTTATCTGAAGGAAAAAGCAGTGCTCTTCCCTCAATGCTCTTTGGATAGCTGTATGTATGAGTGGTGATGATTTATAGAGGACTGTGCGCTGTCAACGTGCTGAGCAGAACACAGTGTTTGCTCTTTGGTAGATTATGTAGACATAGCAGGAATCTCTTTCTAGCAGGCTATTACATAAAGGCTGAAATCCTGGCACTGCTCATTATATTTGTGTTTCAACCCAGGTCTCAGACTAAAAGATTTTATGACAGAACCCAGATAAAAGATTTACCAGATGTGTAACTGGAGTGCTCGGATAGGATGGCAGTGAATAGAGAATAATATTTTACGCAAAATGGACAGAAACTTGGACAGTACAGTACTTTTTCCTGAGACTATATCTACAAGAAATACTTTTTGAGAAGCAGATTTAGGAGGGGCTGTGGGAAAGTTCTGTAGCAAGAGAGCTAACATAAGCATGAATGAAAGTTGCCATGGTACAGAGAGGTAGAAGGAAGCAAAATGGGCTGTGTGGAGTAACAAACTGTGTAGGAGCAGATAGCATGAGGAAGCAGTTGAGAGGACTTAATAAGAGAGGGGAATTAGCAGTCTCTTAAAGAAGAAGCTTTGAAGCTTGATTTAATGTGAGGATTAGCAGTACAGGGAAGAATAATTATGTTTGTAAATTCAGTTCATCAATGAATAGACTGAGCAGTTGAGGGACACTCCTCACTCGTGTCTGATAATAACAGCCTTGTATAAGTGAGGGAGAGGAAAGTGAGATTTTCCAATATAATCACAGGTTGAACTAGACAGTGTTTTAAAAATTTTTACTAGGTTAAGCATATGTTCAAGTATGAATCCATGCATTTTTTTTATTATCTTTCAAGCCTATCTCCTCTCCTGCAAAGGTTCACTGGTGCATGTTTTAAAAAATTCCTGTTTAAGTAGTGAAAAACGCTGATGAGAAGTATTGAAACTCTCTTAATATAGCCTAACTAATCTTCAACAGCAATTGATGATCCTTGCATTGAAGAGGCAGGTTTGTAAGGTCATATAAAGACAAAGGAAATGAGATAATTAGAGACTTGCACTGCGTGAACAATTGCCATTCATTCCAGTAAATACAAAGCAAATTATGTAAGTGATATGTGGCAAAGAGCAGTAGTGCATCTTTGGAAGAACATTATCACACATACTTTTTAATGTGGAGAGCATAGAAAATCTTCCACATAATATGGGAACTGTAGAGCCTATAGCCAGATTCTGTCAGCTGCTGAAAGTAACAGCAACGCCCAGAGTTGTATGGTGGAGACTTGTTCTTGCAGAGTGCCTGGAAAACAGAACGTTGGTAACAGTAGCTCTGCTTCCAGACATGGAAATTGCATTGTGAGTAGACAACTAGTTTGCAACAGGTCTGTTGTGAGGCATGAGAGAAGCACTGTATGTTATAGCAAGCTCTTCTCTTGTTCCTCCTGTAGTGTATTGGAAAACACTAGTAGTGAGGACCACAATAAGCCCTCCTAACTGCTTAATGCTTATCCAAGGCTGAATTCCTAGGCGTGAATGCACACACCAGTTCCCTCTTTGTCATGGGAAAACATCAGACTTTGGAGGATGGGAACTGGAGCCTCATAAGGAGGATTTCAGTTACTTAACCAAATACTGCGTCCAGCTGAGAGAGCAATCCTTTCCCTTTCTGAGGATTTTGCTGATACCAGTTTCTACAACTAGAAGTTGACTATTGCAACCTCTTCCAGCTTTGGCAAAGTATTGTAAAATTCACCTCTTCAGACTTGTCCTAGAACTAGTCGCACAGCTGAATCAGTCAAGTGGAGACATTTGGAGATACTTTCAAAGGTGCAACTGGTATGTAGATATTGATTTCTTGGTTTCACATTTACTAATGCTAGTGAAAGACACGTTCTTGTTTGTGCTGTTAGTTTTATAACAGCAGCAAGGTCTAGGACTTTGCAATATTTCTGATGCCACCTTGAAAATAGATTCAAACAGTATTTGGAGACACTAAATCTACAAAGTGACATATAGACTGTTACTGTTCCCTGGAAGTATCTCTATCACAACTCTTCTCTTACTGATCAAAGGCAGAGAACACATTAGGAGGGATGTGCAGTAACCCTGGAGAAGATGATAGATTTAAGAAATTTAATTATTGTAAAAAATGAAGGTGGTTGTGCTTAAATGATATACTACAGATAACAGACAGTCTCTGTTTATGACAGCTCTTAGTTTTATTTTGAAAAAGAGCAGAAGTCTGTTACAGGTTTCCATGTTGACTTTTTATCAGATAATTGCAAGGGAGTAGAAGCTTTAATAAACTGATTATACATCTTTTGAATTTACCATTCTGGACATACTGGCTGAATTCTCCTAATCAAGGCTTTTTTAACCAGAAGCTGAAAAAAACATTACAGTCATAGATTTGCAGGTGGGATTTTTTTAACAATGACACTACTATGGCTGTTTGAAATACTATGTATACCAAATTGACTTTTAGAACTAATTACAGGGATATTAACTTCCAATAAGTGCATAATTTCATTTTGATTCAAGAGTGTATTGATATCACCAAGAAGTACCTAACAGAAGGTTTATAGCACAGCCCTTTGGGCTTCATGAAGCTGATGAAAACAGAGGGAATCAGTTGTATGTTCACACATATCAGTTTAGTAATTTACAAAACTTCCAGGGACACTGTTGCATTACTAGTAATCCAAGTACTTTGTACCTTATGACTCCTTTCTCATTCCTTTTCAAAAAAAAGTTTGGTCTGTTGAAAAAGCAGGGCTTAGGACTTAGAAGCTTTTGTGGGACAGAAAATCTTAGCAAAGAGTATAGATACACTGTCAGCAAAACCGGTGCATGAATAAGGAACACTTCCAGGCAGAAGTCACTCAGAAGTAGGCTAAAATCTTCATTCAGAATCCATTTGCATGTTTCCCACTGAATATTTTTTTACTAGGTGTTAGAACAGCATTGTTCTTTCAGCAGTATACACTTCTGTGTATGAACAGTTGTTGAGATGGTCAGATATACAAAAGTGACTGTCCCTATAAAAACAATGCAAGCCACATCACATAGAGCAGTGATCACCAGAACAGCTAGTCAGGCTCCATGAAAATCTGTAAGAACATCAGTGACTTTCTTGCATCCAGTTAATGATTAGTTTGCTCGCATTTGCAGAAGGTCTATGGCAAGGAAGAAAAAGAGCTCAGCACCTGAGAATTATTTGGATTAATTCCTGAACCCAGTCCACTGCTTTCACCACATAATCATTCTTCTTTTCACTAACTATGATTTACACATGTTTTCTGTTTATTTTGCAGCAGGTTTTGGTGCTTTGTAAATATCAAGGTATGGACCAGACATTTTGAAATCAAGTGTAATATGCTTTAAAAAACTTCATATGTCACAGTATGGGCCTAATTACCCACTGCATTGTGCCAGATGTGTAAGCACATCTGGAAGCAGTAGAAAAGGCTGGACTTCCACAGAAACTGGACATGAGTAGATGTTAGACTCCAGAGACAGGATCAAGCTCTAACTCTATACTCTCATTAGCTGTTGCTTTGTACTTCTGATAATTGAGTTTCACACTGAATGGACTTAAAAAGGAAAATACATGTGGAGACTATCCCTGCATTTCTCAGCTCATATTGTTGGCTTGTTCTTCTCCTGTGACGCTTAAACCAAGTTGTGATTCAGTGCTTTACTGCTCATATTGCCATAGCACCCAGGGAGCCTGACATATGAATAGGAAGAGCACAGTACAAGCAAAAATCAGAAGGCTGTCTCAGTACCAAAGACCTTACAAACAAGGTGAAAAGCCTGGGAAAACAAAAGGAGACAAGTGGGTAGATGGGGAAGAAAAAGGAAACATGAAGCTGATGTTGGCTAGGCTATAGAACCAGCATACAAGGAGACAAACCTGGGATTTTATTTTATTCTTTTAATACATAGTGGGGGAAGAAAATTCTTTTAGAGAGTTTAACAAAGCAGAGTGTGTTAGTTTGCAGGTGTCAAGGAAACTTTCTTCCCAGATTTAGATGCAGCATGAGAAAAGGAACAAAAGGATTACGCTAATGTTTAGTATTGGCCACTCAGAAGGAGAATCTCACTGAATTGTCACTGAATTGGAGATAATGACTGAGGACAGCATGCAGAGTGTTAACAGCAAAGACAAGCCTCTCTTAGATGCAGCAAGGAAGTCAAAGCCCATGCTGGGAGCATGGAGAAAAAGATGATATGGTCAAATTAATGACCTGGGAAAAAAAAAAAAAAAAAAATTACAGCATCTGGACTGGATCAGAACAGGCTAAGTTAGGATATGTCATGGCCAAAGAGAAGATAGCATTTAAACGGGAGATGAGTTTGGAAAAATGCATGTCAGTATTGATGACTATGACAGACTTCACCTTTGAGCCATTGTGCATGAAGAGTTTAACAAGACAAAGACAGGGAAGCAAAAGACATTTTAAAGAGAAGTTAGTTCTCCCAAGTCACTCAAAAAATCAGTAGCATAGTCAAGAGCGGGATTCAGGACTGATGTATTCCAGCACAGAGCTCTGCTTGCTAGATCATCCATTGCTTGGGAAACGGCTTATTTTTGTAGCTCTGTGAACTTAGTGTGAACTTTGCATGTTTTTACAATATCATAATTTGCAGAGCTCCAGACTGAGAGCAGATGAGTCACATTGTTTAAGCAGAGAAGGATGTGCTACAGAGCCACTTCTGTAGCACAGAAAATCTCCTTTCCCTGAGGATTAAATCCTCTCCCACAAAGAAACTAGCACGTTTCAGAACTCAACTCAACTCACAAATACATTGATTATTTTGGCATTTAATTTCAGCATGACTTCTTAAAGTTAATACAAGATAATAATTAAAGCTGTCAATATTTTTGAGTGACAGACAGAACTGAAACTGTTACTCTTTTTCCCTTTCAAGTGATGAACATAATTTGTATTATGTGCAGAGTATAACTTAGTACACTGCAACAAGAAACCTTTCCGTTTGCTTTAGCCATATGCCATGCAGACACAGGCTGTGTATCTAAACATGTTTGTGCATGACCCGGCACCAGGAAGCCCTAATCATCAAACAAGATTCTTCTACACTCAGTATTTTAAGTGATATTTTAGAAAGTAATAGGAGAGGCTAACATATTTAAGGGATTCTTTAAGCTGCAGCACAGCACAGCAATCCAAGCTGGTGCATTCCTTCCATCTGTTACCATTGCTTCCCTACAACATTCTCCACTTAAAAAGAAGCAGGAGTTTTCCAGGGAATTCAGCATTCAAAAGTAAGTTTGTCTTTGCCTGAGTCAGGCTCAAGAGCAGAGCTGGCAGTTCTGTGTGCAATTTCACTCCATCCTTTATGTCTGGTCAGCTTTTACCCTCCAAATCATGCACTGCCTACATCTTCTCATCTTCAAACCACACACAGTTTGAAGTATCAACTAGAACAGATCTATCATCATCAGAAACCCAGTCACTATGCTCAGCAGCTTTACAAAGGATCTGATACTGCTGTAAAGCATATGAAACAGTGCTGCAAATTCAAGTTCAGAAGAGGAGAAAACAGAAGCAGCCCTTCCCTTTTAGGGTAGGGAAAATTGTGGTTAGAGGTACGTTGAAAGCGAGGACAGAGACCAAAGAGGAATGCTAGAGGATGGACTCTAGTAAAATACATCTGCATCTCTGAAGAGAAACTCTTAGCTTTCTACTTGCCTCTGTTTGGACCATTCAACCCATATGAAGCTGATCAGGAAGGGAGTAAGCCTAAACATTAACAGTAGCCAGTTTATGCCACTGTACTTTCAGGATCAGTGCCTGCCTTGCTTTAGTTTATCAGTATGGTTATTAACAAAAAATCCATATCATTAATTAGATAACTACATTCTGTTATGTTTGATTTCTTGCTTCAAGTCCTCAGGGTGAAAGGTTCATTCTGCTTTTAGAGTTGGAAATCTAATTGCCAGACTGAATATTTCACAGATCATATTCTGTGTCTTTTTTTTCAAATTTTACTTTCTCTGGAACTTTCCATTTTGAAACCCTCGTTTGAGAAGAGGTGAAAACCATTGTATTTGGTCTTTTTAATGAGGTCTTGCCAGTGGCATTTGTACTGCTGTCTTCTCTAGAACTGCCTTGCTTAGTGTTTTGTAGGACTATGAGTATCTTCTCACAAGACTTCACGTTGGAGGCTCACAGTCAGTCTATAATTGACTAATACTCCATTTCCTCTTCTCCCTCATTTTAATCACTTATCCAGTGACTTACAGAAGATATTATTTTTATTAGTCCCTAAAGTCTTGTGCTCCTTTCAAAGAGAATTTTTTTTTTTTTTAATGTATTTTTATTGTGAAAATTCATTCGTCTGATTCACTTTTTAAAATACAATGTTAATCTTGGAAGCAGTATGGATGAAGTAGCATTGACACACTAACACAATGACAACATTATGATCCATGAAGGACAAGAAATACCCTGGGAGGATCAATGTTTTGTCCCAAAAAAAAAAAAAAATTCAGGTGAATTAATAACTGTAGAGTGTAGACAATCCAGAAAAAAAGCAGTTAATTTCCTTGCTAGCCTTGCTTGTTTATGCTTTATGCTTTCCTGAACTATTCTTAACCAAGGAGGAACATGTTGCCAAAACACTGGAATAAAATAATTTAAACATCTTTTAGAAATCTGCTGCAGACTCAAAACAGGACTTTGCCTTTTCGAGAGCAGTGCATACATTGAATATCAGCATGTTCCTCATATGGCTGAAGTCACTTCTCAGAACATGTAATTTGCATTGCTATGGCTGCTTGCTATATCCTATTCCTATATTAATCTACTCTATCCTTCTTCCAGCAAAGGATTGCTGAGGGTTTATGTATCTTTACATCTTTTGTGTGACATATCCCAAGCACATAAGGAGCATCAGGATAACTTTGGGGCAGGTTGAATGTTATTAAATCCTATGGACAGGTCTTGGTGGATTAAGTACTGAACAGACCTGGAAGGTTAGAAGGTCAGTGGAGTAATAGGGCAGGAAAAGTAGTTCACCCAGTGGATATGTGGACACAAATAAGAGAAAGAACATGAAGCGAAGGCAGCAATCTCTGTGAAAAGCAAGGAAATGCACACTAAATATCTGCTTATCAACTTATAGGACTAAGAAAAAGCAAGGATTTATATAGGTGTTCAATTGTCTGGTGGGTCAGGCTCAAAGAATTATAGTAAATGGGGTTACCTCAGGCTCATTGCCAGTCACCAGTGGGGTTCCCCAGGGCTCAATTTTAGGGCCTGTGCTCTTTAATGATATAGACCATTTATAAATTATCTGAATGCAGGAAATGAATGTACATTAAGTTTGCCACTGGAACTAATTTAGGAGGAGCTTTGGACTCTCTCAAAGGTAGAGAAGACTCAGAGAAGGATCTGTGTATACTAAAGGGCTGGGAAATCCCCAAACACATGAAATTTAACAAGAGCAAGTGCTCTTGTTCTCCACCTAGGAGAGGGTAATCCTGGTTATACATACAAATTAGGGGATGATAGGCAGGAGAGCAACCCTGTAGAAATTGATCTTGGGGTTTGAGTTGATGTCAAGATGAATATGAGTCAACAGTGTGCCCTGGCAGGCAAAAGGACCGACCATGTCCTGAAGTGCATCAAGCACAGCATAGCTAGTCAGTTGAGGGAGATCATTGTCCCACTGCACTGGTTTGTCACCACTCCAAGTACTGTGTGCAATTTTGGGTGCCTTGGTATAAGTAGGAGATCAAACTATTATGTGTGCAGAGGAAGATCTGAGGTGACTTAGTTCATTCATTTTGGGGAAGGCTAAGGGGTGACCTCATTGCAGTCTATAACTTCAAGGTGGATGGTGAAGGAGGAGGTGCTGATCTTTCTCTGGTGACCAGCAGAAGAACATGAGGAAATGCAATGAAGTTGTGTCAGAGGAAGTTCAGAATGTACATTAGGAAAAGGTTCTTCACAGGGAGGGTGGTTGGTCAGTGGAACAGGCTTCCCAGGAAAGTGGTCATGGCACCAAACCTTTCAGAGTTCAAAGATCATCTTAATGATGCTTTTAGTCATATTATTTAGTTTTAGGTAGTCCTGTGAGGGGCAGGGAATTGGATTTGATGATCCTTATAGAACCCTTCCAACTAGATATATTCTATGATTCTACATAGGGCAGGAGAGTGAATAAGTAAAATTACAGGTACTAAACTCTTTGATTTTCATCAGAAATAATAAGGATAAGTAAGGATAGCTTAAGATGTCTGTTCACATGAATATATACTATGGTTCCTTCTCAATACCATCATGTTGTCATAAAAAATGCACATCATGAAAGAAGTAGCCATGTTCTTACTTGATAACAGTAATCATCCTCACCTTGTTCATGTTCCTGTAGCACCTGATTATTTTGTCCATTTCTTGGTGCATACATAAACAGAAGATGACCAGCAACCCTATGCACAGGGCATAGGTTTAGGCCAGCATTGCTGGGTTTAGGAGGTGCTACTTGTTTGTGGTTTGGCCTTACCAAGTCAGTTGGCTTCTTGGTACTTGTCTTCTCCACCTGTGAAAGAGAAACACTAGTAGCTCCCAACCTCCCACAGCACCATGAGGATCAAGATATTCACACACTATAGCAGTGAGATCAACATTCCATTATATAGGTGTGATCCCAGTGACAGCTCTGATTTGCTGTTACTCTGTTACTGCTGCACAGCCAATAATAATCTGCTGGAGGTTTTTTTTTTTTCCTAGTTAACCATTTGATAGTTAACAAATCCAGTTGTAGATCTTTTATTGCTGATTTAAAACAATACTCTAGCTTTAAGCTCAAGGAATTTACAGTGAATCTCTATTTCCAGTCTTCAAAACTGACAGTTGGGGGAAAACTTTTTGCTTTGACTCTCAACTGTGAAAGTCTATGATGAAAATTACTAAGAGATAGGAAAATCAGGATGGTTCAAAACCAGATGCTGTTTCAGAGAACAACTACATTTTTATATTACATTGCAACACTGATATAAAATGCAGTACAAGATACTGCCAAATGCAAATTTACCCGTGGAACTAAAATGTAAGACAGGCTATTAGCTGTTGATAATTTTACCACTTTGAGACAAAAGATAGTAGGTGGAAGAGAAGTCAGGGAATAAATGCCAGTTTACAGAATTAACTCTAAACTAGTATTCATTACAGTTCACTGACTAATTCAAATTATTCTGAGTTTTCAGTATTTCTCAAATAGAGTTGTTTCTTCAAATGAGAGAAAGCATTTACCCAGGGATATTAAATGAGTTCTCTGCATGATAAGATCAGGACACATCAATATTTGAATTTTGAACATGGTAGTGTGTGTTATAATTTGGTTTCATAAGCTGGATTTTTATCTATTAAATACATTAATAAAACGTGGCAAGAAGGATATGAATATATGAATATAAAGTCATGATGGACATTTTTCCATTGAAAGCTGTTTATTGCTGAAGATCAAGTCTTCAAGAAGATTAAACAATGCTGAATAGATGATTAAGCCAAAAAACTAATAGTCACATGCTTAAAAAGATGCTGATACCATAAAGGAATATTAGCAATGCTACAAACTAGCAAACAGATCCAGAATGTCCTTGGTCATTGTGTGGGTATGCATATACATGGCAGCAACATTGCAGAGAATCTTCTCTCCTCTTCATGCTCATGTTCAGGTCTGAAGCATGCACTCCATGGGGGTAGCGCAGGGTGATCTGTCATGTCTTTGTATGTGAAGGGCAAGAAGGGCTCATGGCTCATCAGGCTAATGCCCTTTCTGAGGCTCTGTCTTAGTTGCTGCAAGTCTGTGCAAACAATGATGTAGGCTTGTGATGAAATCCCTCAATCTGGTCCCTGGAAAATAGCAGCTACGGGGAGTGGAAACCATGCCAAAGGGTTCTGCACAGTCTGTTGTTGCACTGTATGTAAGACTGGTCTTTGCACAAAAGGGGTCATATTTACCAGTCATGTCACTGATAGTATTTTGCCTTTTGTATTCTCTTCTCCCTTGGATGCACAATATTTTGCTTTGTTATTTGTACAACAGTATGTCTTTGTGCCTATCAATCAGTGCACCAGGAGTGCTTGGCAGTGACTGTTCCTTGGGACATCAGAGGATTTCTTTCCTCATTCAGCCAGTGCCAGAGTGAGAGCTAGCACTTGCCACTATGGGTTTTTTTTCTTAGAAGTTCTTTGCAAAATGAACATATTAGCCTGAATCATTTACATACAAAGATGTATCTACTGCTTTTTTTTTTTTTCCTCCTGTGGTTACTAAATGTTAGGTGGAAAAAAACCAGCAAAAACTATTTTTTATAATTAAATGCATTTACTTTTCCCATTGGGAATTATTTACGTATTGTTGCTTTCACTGTACTTGGTTTGCAGTCCTGATCACAAGCAATCAAAATTGTACATTTACCCTCAGAATCAAAACAAGAGACTTTTGAAACATTAGACTTTTAAATTATTACATTTGCATGCTAGTTAAGAGTTGGTAGGGTGCTTTCGTGACACATTTCCAAGTTTTCCCTTTAATCAGAAGCTCTACAAAAGTTGTCATCTGTTTGGTGAAAGCCTAGATGAGTCTAAAAATGAGGCATTTCCAGGAGCTAGAGTTTTAACAAGAGCATGATGTTACTAAAGCCACACAACATTACAATATTACAATATACAATGCAGCATTAGATTGTTAGAGAGCTTGGGGGCATCACTGCATAAATGAGAGTCAGTCCTAGGTCTGTGTTAGCAATTCAGAGCACTACAAACAGATTAGAAGATCAAAGCAGCTGGTACAGAAGTCCCTAAATCCACACAGTAAGTGTCTCAAGGATTTTACTTAGGACTAGGCTTTGGACCAAACATCTCTACTATATACATGGTTTAAAGGCTGTCAACATGAGAGGATATGGATGGATAAAGAGAAGGAAGGAAAGGCAATCGTTAGTGACACATGCTAAAAAAGTCTAGGAGGTATGCAAACATTTCTTTTGCTTTTGCAATTTGAAAAAAAAAAAAAAAATTCAACTCATGTTCTCAATAAATAAGTCAAAACACTTTCTCTAGGAGAATCCAGTATCTCTGGGAACAGTTGCCTTTCCTTGGAACTTGCTCACCGAGAGCCTGTGACAGATATAGAACTTCCCTGTAATAATTTATGAGTACCATATGTTGGCCTGGTTATTTCAGTTATCATGTCTCCAGTATAAATATGTTGGGTTACCCAACAAGGTGTTGTCCGTATACAAATGGCAAAAGAATGGGTTAAGATGGCTCTCATCTACTCCTCCAGAGAAATCTCGTGTCCTCTGGGGGCTCCTGGCTCTAGGGAGCCTTCAAAACTAAGATGTTCAGGAATAGTTGATACAGCAGACAAAGTAAAAGATAGAAGTGATAGGAGATTGTTTCTCATGAAGGAAATACCACCAGACAAATGCAAGGGGTAGGCTTGGTAGGTGCCTGAAGAAGATAGTCATGTCTAGATCACCACTATTACAAGGAATATCTGCTAAATTAATACAAAATATATCAAATCAGGATTGAAGTGATGTATTGATAAATAAATGTTTTTTAATTAACTGGCAAACAGTAAATTATATGTTCAGGTTCTCTATCAGCAGTGTACAGATAAGCTAGAATACTGGAGATTTGGGAAATGTTAATATACACCTAGAAATTTCTACACACTTTTCTACAATTATTTCTATAACATCCTAAACATATATACACACAATCACACCTCTCCTGAGCAACCTCTTCCTAAGAATCAGCTTCCCTTCCTCACTTATGTTAAGCCACAGGTGCTCCAGCTTCAGCCAACCATGCTGCCCTGACAATCTGCTAATCTACCAGTGAGAAAAACATTGGTGTACACTCACCCTGACACCCACACACCCCAGGTGCATGTACTGGTTGCCCCTGTCCATTAGTTGGATGCAGGCTCTTCATGGTGTTCAAGGGGCCTCTGTTGGGCCTCAGATGGAGGTTGTGATGGATGTCACATGGGACAGCTTCTGGCAGTGTCAAAACCAGGTTATCAACTGCCTAGTCTCCATGACAAAGTGTCTCCCCACTGTTATGGATTTTAATGCTTTTAAACTTCCTTTCAAGACTACTCCTTTGTTTCAGAGGCGTTGTAATTCCCTGGTTACTCTTTAACCCAGCTGGTGGTTGTCTTCCTCCTTTGCCTGATCACTGTCAGCCAAACACCAGCTGAGGTTTTGGGTGTTCCTTTTACACAGATTGTTTATGAGCACCCCCCACACAGCACTGTGGGTGACACATAGTGATCTTATAGAAAAGCACAAAACTCAGTAAGAGAGATGTTTGCTTCAATGCACTGATTTTTTTTTTTTTTTTCACTTTTAAATCTTATTCAACTAGCTAAAAATGTAAGCATGTATACATATAAGCTTTAACAAATTTATTTTACTATCATTACACATTATAAATATTTACGTATAGATAGATATATAAACACATGCTCACAAAGGAGTCTGGCAACTATAAATTCCATTACCTTCAAATGAGATAAATCTGTTGGATTAGGGGAGTGAAATAAGCTGATACAGAGGTTATTAACCTCAAGATAGAGTTTAAAAGGCCAAGACCTGAGGTGAGCATATTCAGAGATATTAGAAAAGAGAATATAGATAATCCTGTAACCACAGAATAGCAGATCTTTCTAATATATGGCAAGATATAAAGGCCTGATAGTTTGTGGCTTGGTGTTCTCACGTACATGGAAGCAATGATCAATTTAGGCCACAAAAGTTAAGGGAAGTAACTAAGTTGTTGAAGGCCATGTTAGAGAGTCAATGGTAGAGCCACTCCTCTCATGAGCTTTGGGCTCACATCCTGCCTGCGTCTCCATACACCTTTAGACAGTATGATCTGTGAGGAGTAGTAAACCAGAGAACTGTAGGCAATGAGGACAACATTGATGTTGCTTGGCTACTTCAAAACTTACAGTGAGGGAGAATATTGTGTCCAAGTGGCAAATTCTGCCATGCAACTGTGTGAGTGTTTGTTGCAGCTGTCCTTTATTGTAAAGTTTGCCTGATTATTGCAATCACTTTGAAAATCTCTTGAATGGCCGAGGTGACTATCATTTCTGATTTGTGGGTAAGAGGCAATTTTGAAGTTTCTAGAACAAACAGGATGGAAATTATTTTTATTTTAGGACTGTGACTCAGCAATGGATCAGCAAAACCAAAAATGCATTGATTTTTCTAGTCATCAGTGAAGCTAGAGGTGGTGTTTCACTGAAAATGTTAATTTATGCTCTGGTCTTGGTGGGGTTTTTTTGGGTTGTTTTTTTTTTGTTTTGGTTTGGTTTTGGGTTTTTTGGGTTTTTTTTTTTTGTTTGTTTTGTTTTTGTTTTTGTTTTTTTGTTGTTTTTTTTTTGTGTGCGTGTGTGTGTGGTTTTGTTTGGTTG
>JANIJG010007668.1:0-22100 GCA_024611175.1 Megaceryle torquata
CGGCTCTGCCTTGACATGTCTCTACTTGCCCCTCAGGCCTGATTATATTAGGGCAATCCCAGACATGTCAAGGCAATGCTGAGTCTGGATAGGCTACATGTCCATTCTTCTCAAGATGCATTACTACAGATACATGCTTTTTACTTATAAATGGATACTTTTTAAATGAATCTAAATTTTTGAAATTGCAGAAACCATAAAATAAATATTTTATTTCTATAAGACATTTCAATATGACTTCAAACTAAGGTATGTTTTAGGTTGACTGGAAACAAATTAATTTTCTTGATGCTCCATTTTGGCACAAAAATGGAAGACATATTCTTTATCCAGAAACAAGTTTCTTGAAATTATAAACATTTTATGTATGTGTGCAACTTTATGGAAAATACTTTTATGTTTTAATTCATTTTATTTTAAGATGAAACTTGAGAGCTAAAGAAAGCAGCACTAATTATGGGCATGTGTGAAGGGTTGTTTTGGGAACAAAACAAAGACCTTTAAAATGTCAGTATCTTCAGACTTTAAGGGATAAAAGTTTTTTTCTTCCTCCATTAGTCCCTTCAGGGTCAGAGTAAGAACAAGAAAAAGAGACAGAAAGATAGAAAGAGTCATTCAGACTGAAGGAGCAGACATTTTACTTGAAGGCTTCCTAAGAAGCTGAACCACCAGAAGCACTGAAAATAAGTTCACATGTAAAGCTATATGCATAAATCCTTCTGCATCCCACATGAAAAGGGTTGATGTCATATATAATTAACTTCAACAATTCCTAATTTTTAGATTTTAACAGTCTTTCACATTTAATTGAAACTTTTTATTTATAAAACATGTAATGATATTAGTAGAATGTATTAATTCTATCACATTTTAAAATAGAATTTTAAAATATATTAATTTCAGTCTGATTCAATCTCCTTCTTAATAGTTAAAGTTCAAGTTGTTTCAAGTCCCAGATGTTCTATTCGTATTTTATATTAGAATAAGAGAAACTGTTCATTATGATACCCACATGTATAATTTCATGTTACCAAGGTTACTAGTGCTAGATCATTGACCTCAGCTGTGTTAGTTGTTCCTTTTTTAGTAGAATATTTATCATGGGCAAATATCTGTTATCTAAAAGTTTGCTGCTATGTACTTATTTCCTTTATCATTAATCCTCACATCCTTTTCCCCTTCCTTATTCTCCCCTCACTTCCTTCCTGGTATTGAAATATTCAGAAAAAAAAATAAGAGTTCATAAATTTCCCAAGGTTTAATGCCTTTTTAAAAAGCCTGTGATTTTAAGCATGAACTGATATACAAAGGAGGACAACTGAACAAATCCTATTGAAATTCCTTAGAATTGTGCATTTTATTCTCCTTGTAAAACTATAGTTGATAGTTATTTCAACTCTTGATGAAACAAAATACATCTAATTGTGCATCAGTTGGTAACTTAGATAATTAATGCTATAAAGGATATTTCTGACAATGCGTTTTCACAAATCCAGTGATTAAAGATATGTCATTCAAATTATATATTTTCATTATATCTTATCTCATTATATCTTTTCATTATATTGCCCAGCTCTTATTTTAAAAAGCCATCAGCATACTTTATCCTAAAGTGCTCTTTGAAAAACATCTCTTATTCTGCTGATATGGAGGTTATTCCATTTACATTTAAACTTCCTAATGTTATCAATTCATAAAACTGAATGAACTGTATCTGCATTAAATCTTAGTCATTTTGCAGCACACAAAACCAGAGTATTAGTTCTGAAAACGTCCCAAAAAAGCCCAAACTCACTAACCAAACTCAACCTCCCATATTATTTAAAAAAGAACGTTACGTGCTTCTTTCTTTTAATCTGTATGAAATGCTATACCTTTCTTCTTGCCTGGAGCTACACTGAGTTGGCCCTGAGTGAGCTTACACTTTTCACTGAATTTCACACTGAGATAGAGAAGGCTTTCAACAGTGGTCAGTCTCATGTCTGAACCTGTAACAAATGTAGAGAAGTTATACAGAGCTTAGCAGAGAAGGAAAGAAGCCTGAGTCAATATCTAAAAATATCGGTTCAGCCCAGCTGAAGCATGTGAAGCAAGTGGGTTAGAAACATGAAGATCACTCAGACTGAAAACCCAACAGTCAAGAGGCTAACTAGGGGAAGATCACTTGGCAGCTGGAAGAAGGTGAGTCTGGGCTGACAAGTAGAAGATATAAAATGAGCCTTGAATGTCAGATGTATTTCAAAGTGAAAAACAAGTTATGAAATGCTATTTTATCTCTCCTTAATCAATAAAAGCACAAAGATAAGAAGCTAATAAATGGAATATAACATGTAGTGCCTCAGGCAATGGAGTATATTGGGGTCTGTAATGAACCACAGGCATGTTTTCCAGGCATTTAGTGGGAGTGTGCATTGTACAAAAGAGAACAGAAGTAAAAGTGTTTCAGAGGACATTGTCAAGAAACATTTTGCTGAAAGACACTCAGAAAGAGCTATACTACCTGTGAAAGAAAGAAGAAAGAACAATGAAGCTACCTCTACACTAGCTCATTGGTGATGATTTTTTGATCAGGAAATGTATAAGGTCTATTCAAAAACATCTTTAAAGAAGAAATGTAGAAGCATAAAAAGTCAAAACTAAAGATATAGCATGCATAGTAAAAAAAAAAAAAAAAAATCAATGAATAGCCTTTTGAGCAAATTCTTTAGTTCTTCTCTTTTGTTTTATGCTTCTTGTCATCATTGAACAGGATGGTTTCTAGAAAAAAAAATGTATAAAAGACAAATTCTTGTGATGACAGATAAATACACCATATGATGCCAGACAAACAAATGGAGAGCAACGCATGTTGTTTGATATAATGACTTAAAAAAACAAAATGTAATTTGAGTCAATGTTAGTTCTGCAACATGTTGTCTCTAGCCTTAATCATCCTACATTTCCACAATAGAATCCTAGACTGAGATTCCTCATGGTGTCATAGCCATCAACATTTGAGTAGACATACTTAGCCTTCCTTTCAAGTCAGTGGAGAGCATAGGTACTTCAAAGGAATGAGTCTATTAATTTATTCTAGAGACTACCTTAGTGTAAGATGAAATCCTAAAGCTCTCTATTTCAATTGACAGCTAAGGTAGAATAAAATTTTTTAGCTTTACTATAAGCTTGTCTAAGTCTTTAAGGTGTCTGAAGTTAAATGAAGCCCACCTTTTAGTTTTGCATAACATCTTTTGTACCCTTCCAGAGAACAGAACTATGTCCATTTGACGATGAAATTTAGTGCACAGCTTAATCTCTGTTATTCTTGTATTTAAAAGTTTCTTTTTTAATAAATAATTCTATTGATCTGCCATTCATGACGTTTCATGGCAGAAGTTATTAAGCCTTACAGTAATACAAAGGAATGAATATGAATTGCTGCATTTTTGGGGGTTTTTTTTTGTTTTGTTTTGGGTTTTTTGTTTGTTTGTTTTGGGTTTTTTTTGGTTGGTTGGGGGTTTTTTTGTGTACATAGCATGTCTTGTAAAGAAAATTGGATATCTATATGTGGAAGGAACATATGCTTACATATCCATTTCAATTATTATCCACTTCATATGCAAAAATTGGCTCTGGCTTAAACTGAAGTGAGTGCATTAACTGAAGCATAAAAATTCACCCTCAGAGACTGCTACTAGAATTTAAATCCACTTGTGATATATTTATCAGAACAGATTTAAAATTATGCTTTCACATCCTTTCAATTTCTTTAGGTTTAAATTGTCCATATGAACATTGACTTGAGGTTCTGATTGATTACTTATATAGACTAACTACTTAAAGAACTATAAAGTAGGGAAAAGGCATTGTAATTACATGGTTTCCACTGCAGGTATTAGTATTCAAGAAGAGTGATTTTTCAAAGGAAGATCAAGCTTTACAAACATGAATTAAGAGCCTTTCTCAACATAACTGACATGCTAACTGTCAGGACCAGTCTTGAAAACCACAACAGCTTTAAAATGCCCTATCCATAATTGTGGAATGGTTAGCTGGCTGTCAGCTGTTCTATGTCTATATCTAGCTTTACTTCCTTATGATGTTTATTCTATATTAGAAAAGCGTTAGAAGTCTTGACAGTTGTAATGTACAAATTTATTTACTTCCATTTAATTTTTAATTGTCCAAGACAGAAAACAATTTCTTTTAACATGCTTGAATAACAACTTTTAAAGACAACGTAGATCATGCAGGAAATATTTTATATTACCTTGACAGAAATTATATGCACCTATATTGTTAGGATAGTATTTTATTTCCTATGACTCTTTGACATAGCATGAATAACATGTATATGACCTGAAATTTTATAACATGAAATGTAAAACAAATTCATCTCAAGATGAAGGAGGCTTTCCCTGGACTGATTCAGGAAAAAAAAAAAGGTCTTTTAAGTGTCATCATGACTTCTTGTTTCCTGATGCCACCAAAAGGTATTGCTCGAAGCAGAAGGCAGACCTGAAATTTTTACAAAAGACTTTCCTTAGAACCCTTTTTAATACCCCAGGTTAACACTGCAACTATATCATTATTGATATTATCTAACTATACAACTGTATATAGCTATGTTGTTAACAATCCTACAGGAGAATATGACAAAACATCTGTTGTTTCAGGTAGAGATCTGATCCCAGAGCTTGGTTAGAGCAATGAGAATTTCTGGAAATGTTCTCTGGATCCCAGCAGAGGCATTTGCACCCCCAGCAACACTGGCAAGCATCCAGCTGGCAAGTGAGGGCAATTCTCCTGTTTTGGAGTTTTCCTAAACGTCCCTTGACTCAAGTCTGCTTTCTATCCTGGCCAATACTTAGGCCAACCACAGCTTTCTAGTTTAGTGAGAAAAATGTAACCAGGAGAAAGGAGGAGAGACTACCTGGTAAAACAGCTCTGCCTTTGTTTGCATTGCTCACAGTCTGTGAATATTAGGCACAGTAATTAATAATGTTTTGCACTAATATAGCTCATTTGATTCTGAAAGTGATTTGTCTCTGAAAGTGATTTTATGTACTGATGCAACATCATGCTAGACCCTTAATATAGGCAAGCATTACATTTATAAAACAATACAGGAACAATAGTGGTTCCACTCTTCTATTACTTGTGGAATAAAATCTGACAGCTGGAAAAAAGTTTTAATATAAATGTTATTTTTTAACATCAGTAAAATTTTAATTCATAGGTGTAAATTAAAATCACAATAATGTAACCATTTTTTTTCTCCTAAAATGTGTTCACAAGGAAAAAATGCATGATTCTGACAGTGCCATAGTAATTACAAAGAAGTATGGTGTTAAAGAAAATGTCCTGCCATTTTAGCATTCCAGGATAATGAATTAATGGAACAAAAAATATTAGAAGCTTTTTCTTCTTTGAAAAATGATATACATACATACATAGGTACATGTACATACTAGTTCCTCTAAAACTTAATTTTTCTTATTATTTTTTCTCGCTTGTCCACTATTATAAAAATCTTTTGTTCTGAAGTCCTCTAAGAGCTTTTACATATTTGCAGAAACATCAGCAGAAAACCTCCATTAGCTATCATTTGGTCTGTACATTGAATACCGTTGTTTAGAACAGCAAACATTTTGAGACAAACCTCACATGCAAGGGGAGCATGCTTTTTTGAAGGCTTCATTCCCAGTCAGAAATCTGTTTATCATCTAGAATAAAACTTTTAATTTCTCATTTTGATTCATGATATTTGTGATTGGATGGAGATTTTTTTGTTGTTGTTGTTCAATTGAGACTTCAGTGGTTAGCACTTATTGAGCTTAGTAGTAGATTAGATTTTTAGATCTGATTTTTCAGACAGCTCCAGTCTATGGCAGAGCTGACTGGCATGAAGGATTTTTTTCCTGATGAAAAGGATTAAAATAACTCTTGCCTGGATATGGACAACCTGTCTCCTTTAAACAATTCGTTTATCTGCACTGCTACAACCCAGATAGCTAACGTTAGAACCAGAGTGCCCTTGAATAAAGTTAGAGGTGAATAATTTCAAAACCAGGAGCTAGTTATGATAATGTTCTAGTCAAAGGTTAACAGTAAGTTGAATGAATAATGCTATTGCTTTAGTTTTGTATAGTGGAGTTGTTTAGCTATATGTTTATATGAATGGTAATGCTCAGTGCATGAACAAAAACACTGAATGCATAGACATTTCAGTATCATCCTAACAGGAAGAAAAAAAAAAAATTAACATGAAACATGTGTTAGTAATTTTTTTATTAACTCAGGAAAAAGCAGTGAGAGAAAAGTTAAAATTATTTCCTGTGAACAACCTGTGGAAGAATAAAATTTCCTAAGAAATGAAATAAGTTTTTAAATATGATGGGATGGAGGATGAAAGGAAGGGATATGAATTTCAACTGAGCATCAAATAGTATGTAGAAGAAAGAGTGAGAAACTGGAAACAGTAACTGTCTTTTATGACAGTGGACTTGTGTTGTAAGTCTGATGTCTTTGGCTTGCAGAAGACCTCTATCACTAGCCACTTGCAGAGGTATGCATTGATCTGAGCTCAGGACAGACAGACACAGATAGAGAGTGCAGATACAGAGAGATGGTTAGTATGCTGGTGATCCCTAAAGCCATGACCATTTCCATACCTACATGTAAATATAGCTCCAGAATCTGTCCAAAGGCATCTGCCCAGGACAGTGTAAGAGCTGGCTGAAGTAGGGGACTTGGGGAAGATATCCCTTCCAGTAATCAGTGTTATCCCAGACAGGTCCCCTGGTATGACTACTTGAAAAGCAGAATATGAGAGAGGAACAGTATACTCTTTAATAAATCTATAAAGACTGATAGGAAGTCATAACAGAAAAGTAAGGCAAAAATACTCTTCTGCAAACACAACATGCAGACTTGAGGCATTATGTGTGGCATTATCACCTGTTCACTCTTTCCTTACCTAGACAAAAATTTATAATCCTGCAAAAGCCAGACACACAGATTTGTGACATTAAAGAGTTTAACTGAAGTCAGCAAAGAAATCTCAAAGGAAAATAACTCTACATATATAAAGGGTTTTATTCTGAGCTTACAAAACCTTTTTGCCCTTAGCAAAGTCTCTGAAAAACTAAATGTTCCACACTGTAGCTAGCAGCTTGGCTTTTCAGCCCAAGTCATCTCTGTTTCAGGAGAGACCTTAATTTTCTTTTTATTACTTTGTCAGTTTTCTGAAAATTGTGACACCCTTTTGATTCCTTATTAGCCTTATATGCAGAAGATGAAAGGGAAGGAAAGGATATGCTCCATAAATCATGAAGATGTGGTGCAAACGCTTGTCCCCCATGCACAGAAACAACAATTGTAATAAAATTTAAGAATCGGATTCTCAGTTCCTTCACTACTTGTTTTGCTTTGTGGTGGCTAAAAGAAAATTGTTTTTTGTTTTGTTTTGTTTGATTTGTTTTGTTTTTAAATACTGTTATTCTTGTGGCTTTCTTCTGAAAATAGGTTATTGTAGAACTGCTATCTTTGTCATTGATGTTTAAAGGCATTATGACACAGAGACTGGATATTCAGTCACCTGAGTTTGTCCATGATGCTCTGTTCATATTACAAGAAGATATCAAGACTACATTTAGCAACATTTCTCTTGTTCCTCTCTGTTTCCAAATCTGCAGAGTTTTTTGGAGATTTTTTTAATTTTTTGTTTGCTTGCACTGTTTGTTACTTCAGTGTCACATTCCTTTGAGCACAATTCAAGATTCTTTCCTCTGCAAAGCAATTTAGAGAGTTAAAGTCTCTGACAAAAGTCCCATGGTTCAAAGAAAAGAAAAGACCATGAGGTTTGCTTCAATTTCAGTAATCAAAGGAGGTCAAAAAAGTTCCTTTTAACTCTGAGAAAGGAGTCTTACTGGTTACTGTGTTGCAGCATTGAGCTAATTCTGTTCTTGCTAAGTGTTTAGTATCATCTCTCAACCACAGTACTCCTTGTTCTTCACCTATATCATCATTAATGTATAGCACTACACATTATAACAACAATGAGGTCAACATAAAATTTATGTAGCATTGTTCTGCAAGATATTTGGAGGCAACTGAAAATATGCCTTATTATTAATGGGCAGTAACATGGAAGTACAACAAATGTTTTTTCTTAGCTTAGTCTATTGCTACAGTGATGTATATAGTTATAGTTTCATTATTAGTGTACACAAAAGCACCATTACTGTGACAGTCAGATGCTTTCAATGCATGAACTGTTCTTTCAGACATATATATATTCACAAGAAATCACTTTTCCACTAATGTTCACAACAAATAAAATTCAATCTACTTTCTAATTAGAGTTGATACATTTATTACTGTCCTAACTTCAGAAGGTTAGAACGCTTCATAAAATACCCTGACAATTTTTAAAGCAAATTGATAAGACTTTCTGTAACAGAACTGAAGAATGATTGAAGTTAGACAGGACCTATATCATCTAGTCCAACCCCCTGCTGAAACAGGGATACCTAAAGCAGGTTGCCCAGGACCATGCATATCTTTGAATATCATTGATATCTTTTGAATATCTCCAAGAATGGAGGCTCACCAACCTCCCTGGGCAACCTGTGCCAGTGTTTGCAGTAAAAAGTGTTTCCTGATGTTCAGATGGAACCTCTGGTGTTTCAGTTTGTGTCCATTGCCCCTTGATAACATACATTCAAAGTATGTTTAAAGTCTTTGTGTTGTATAAAGTTTAAATAAAACATGAAATGTGAAATATATACTTCAAGCAATAAAACATTCCAAAGAAAAATATTAACAATTAAGTTTATTAAGGTATCCAGGCACTCAGAATGTGCTTTCAACTGTATGCAGTTCATAAAATACTGATACTATGAAACCCAGTCTTTTCTTCTTTTCATCTACAATTTGGCTTGTTTTATATAGTCGTTAAGGCTCAAACCAAGATAGTTCTCTTTGTACTCATTTTAATGAAAATTTTTTAGTAGTATTAGAAATTAAGAGAACACAAATAAAAATGGAGGAAATAGCAATCTGGTATGTATCAAAAAAATGTACTAACATATATATACTCAATAAAACAGTCTTACACATTGCAAGCACCATTCCCCAAACAAAAAGATCTTTTTGAAAACAGAGGTCATAAAGTTACTGCACTAACAATTGCTCAGCACGTTCATCCTCTGCTAGACTGTCTTTTTCAGACACATACTGAATTATTTGCTTTCTACATCTAAGACATTTATTCACAAATTTTAAATTTAGCAAATTGTTACATTATAATATTTGCAGCAATCAAGGCATCCAAGCTCTCAGTAAAGACAAGCTCGTGTGATAATAGATTGGTGTAGTAAAAGAATAAAACATTGCAAGAAAAATATTTTTCCCTTCAGAAAAGGACTTGCAAGACTTTGGATTCCTGTGATTCAGCAAGTTAGATGAAGCAGGCAAAGCACTGATAAACTGTACTTAGCTGTTAAACCTTTTCAGGAATTACATCTTAATACTGAGTCACTGAATCAATATGTAAGTGTCAATAAGGAGATTAAAAATCTCAATTTAGATTCTTACTTTTTAAAAAATATGTACTTGTGTGATTAGCAACGTCTACAAAATATCAAAGCAGTTTCCAAATCCCCTACAAAAAGATAAAAAAACCTGTCACATTTCAGAGTAAAGCAAGAAAAAGTAATTTACTTTCTTTAAAAATATATATATATAAATTTAATAATATAGCTTTTCATTAAGGAATGATGACACAAAACCTGGATCTGAAAACAAGTTTCTGATACATTTAGTTAAAGCAATACTCTTAAGAAAAACTTCAGTCATTTTTCTTGTTAATGACTTTTTCTGCAATAATTAGTTTTTTATGGAGGTGTTCAGATTATATTCCCTGAAATTCAAATATCTGTTAATATGAAAGTGTATGAATGCCTTCTTACAGGTGTTCTGGTAACCATGGAAATTTAGTTGAATACTTATATAGTGTCTGTTTAAATGATGGACTGTGAACTATGTAGAATGTTCTATACCAGAGTTGCATGTTTTCTGCAGATTAATTTTCTTTATTTACTGATTTGAGGGAAAAAAAAAAAAAAAAGCAAAGTTAATTTAAAACAATTATTTCCACTGACAAGCAACTAGAATAATTCTTCAGCAAAGACAGCCAGGAGGAGGAAAATCAATTTATTCAAATATGTGGGCAGATTTGTGTGATAAAAAGGATAAACCCAATACAAGCATTTCAACAGTAGATTTTTCCTAAGAATGATTTGGCTACTGCTCATTGTCTCTCAACATAAGCAGCTACTGGGTACTATGCTGCAAGATTTCATATTCTTTTTCAGTGATTAAAACCACATGGGACTGCAAATGGACAAGCACCTTCTATCATGCTGATCACAGTGGAGCTCTATGCAGGCACAGGGCTATGCTTGCAGGCATTACCCTTTTGGTCAGGTTAGTCTCACCGTGGCATCTCTGAACCACTTCCAAGTTGAAATGAAATTTCCCTTCAAGGACCTTTCATAGAAACAAGTTCAACTGCGACAAGATATATGCTGCTGAGGTATGATCCATGAACTTGCGGAGAGGTCCCACATACAATAGAGAGGGTAGTGGGGAGAATGCATATTCACACCCAGGAAATTAGAGTCCATGAGGTATGAGGGGAAAAATTCAGTTTTTTCTGCTCTCTGATTAGTACATCTTACACAGTAAATTCTCTGTGCTTTGTGTTGAAAATTTTAGATTAGATAAGGTTTCAGTGGCAAACAGTGGTCTTTGAGTTTTTGTTGTTTTGTTTTGTTTTGCTTTTTAATTTCATTGCAGCTAGATACTAGATATAGCTCTCAGTACAGACGGGAAAGCAAGATTTACAATATAAATTGGGTAGGAACAATAAAGGAATTTAAAGCTTGATACTTTTTGCAAGACTAAGCTTCATTGTCACTAACAAAGCCAAAGTGCAGTACCAAAAAAACTGAGTGAACACTCAGCACAGCATGTAGCCAAGGATGGACCCAGCAGCGAGATTCAGTCTATAAAGGATGCTTTTCAATTTTCTGCTTGATTAAAGAACCTTTTCTCTGTTTTTACTATCCTGACACAATATGTTCATTACAATAGTGTAGCTACTACAGATTCTGATTTGGTTTTGTTCCACTATACTTAACTAGATGCTTTTGGTGTCAGCAGTTTTGCAGGAGACTGTTCATCATTTGTTGGTGTAAATTAGCTCTAACAAAAATTTATTGATAAATATTGGCTGTGCATGGAATATATCCTACTATCAGGGTAGAATCTGAAAATCTGTTAATGGTTATATATCTATATTATGTTAATGAATATAGTTATATTTTTATTAATTTATTTTCACATATTTTGTAGGTCTAATCATTGTTTTAGAGTCTGTAATCTCATATGTAGTAACCTCCATTTTAAAAATGTTTGTAATGAGTGTTTAGAAATATACTCAGAACACAGCTAAATTCCAATAATCTTTCTCAGAGTAATGGCTCAAAATTACTGCAAAAATACAAGTTGCAGTATGATCTGAAGAAACACTTATACAATAATTTTCCAGATAAATCCCAGTCCTCCCATAAGCATAGACACAATATAGACATACAGACAGTCTTATTGTCTAACTCTGAGATTACTTCACCATTCAGCTTAATAAATTATCATAGTTTTTGACATTATTAGAGCTTGGTGTAATATGTAGTGCAATTTAACAGGAAATTCTAGTAAAATGGTACAGTACTGCAGACTGTATGGCTTCAGTTAGGCCTTCTGACAGTTCTGGTCAAAGCAAAAAGGATAATCACAAATGAAACTGTTGCCCTGATTTTCATCGGCATCTCCAGAGATGTCAGCTGTTGTCAGTCATCTGTTCTGATACAAACACTTTAGTCTCACCAATGCAGGTACTGAAACTCCAATTTTATAAATGCTGTAAGTGTTCTGTTTTCCTACACTTGTTCATAGTCTATCACTCACCTTGTGTCTTCATAAGACACAACCTCTGTGCTTTCTGAAATTACTCATATAAGACATTTTTCTGCATTACAGATGGAATTTACAATAATCTTTATATGTAACATTTGTAAGGTTTCTTTGTATAATGTCTTCAATTCAAGGATTCTATAATGATAAGCTAGACCCAGAAATTCATTTTTGAAAGAGAGTATATTTTTGTTAATTTACAGAAGAAGATATTTTGCTTAGGGAGACTTAACCTATTAAATTCCCTGGCTAAAATAATGTGTTCTTCTAAACATTATTCTCCCTCTATTCCTGATCATAAGTCAAAGTTTGTTGAAATTCTTTTTTTCTTCAATTAAATCCAGTAAGTTTTGAATCTGAAATAAGAGTCTTTTTATATGGGCAGGTAAATTCAACATTCACCTGAGACTGAAGATCTAAGTAAGAGAGGCTTTGTACCTAACATAATCATTTTTAAAAGCCATGAACTCTTCTTCAGTTCTTCATACAGTCACACAAAGTTGACCTCAATGCATCAGTGAAGGTTTTCTTTAATAACAGATAGAGATTACTGAATGCATACTGTCCAGTTACTTCAGAAAGGTATCATTCTTCATTCTGTTGTTGAGCTTCCCTTTAATAATCAGAAAAGATTTATGATTGACGGAGAATACATCCAAGTTATGAATTATTATGCTGTCATTGCAAGCCACTTAATGGCTCTACTGGGAAACAAAGAAATGAACAAAGCAACAACAAAAATGCACAAACTAGCCAAGCCAGTACCACACCATTACAAATCGGTAATATTAATTTATCTTTTGTTGTTGTTGTTCCCCACAAAGAACTAGATTTCATCAGAAATATCAAAAAAATAATTTATTCTGTGATTTTCACATAGATGTGTTTAATGTTCATGGAACTTCATAAAATAGGGAAGATTATAATCCATTTTCACAGTGGAGAGCTACATAAATTGTTCTACTGCAAACCTTGACTAGGGGATGATTTCCAGGAAGGAAGGTGGAAAATCAGGGGATGTTTTTCACCTAATTACTTAACTATGCACAGGTTAGAAACAGAGTTAGTTTATAGGGAAACTAAAATGACACTTTAGCATAAGATGCCAATATTATTCTTGGGGATATTAACTTCTGGGCTTTGGACATGAAGTCCTTAATTAATTAATTTAAGAGATATCTTGCAAAAGAATCTTAATTAGATTAAACCATTATTTCAGGAAGCAATGTGCCAAATTATGCAAAGCTAATTAGGGCAGTTAGGAAATTGGCCTATCCACCAGTTTACAGGCAACATGGGTAGTCTTTTATCTGTAACTATATCTTTGCCAGTGGGAACAGCATTTTATTTGAATTTATCAAAGGATTTGGATTAATTCCATGAACAAAGACTGAAGAAAACCCAAGAAGAAATAGTCTCCCTAGCATAGTGAGAATTGTTTAATGTGTTTTAAATAGTGAATCATTCAAAAATACCTCCTAAAAAATATATGAATGGTGACATCTCAGAAAAAAACTGTTTTATCTGAAACATCATTTTGCCCTTTTATTTCAGAGAAAAGACTATACAGACTTTTTTGCCTGATTAAATACAAATTTACCGCTAATGTTAGCCATTAACCTCAAAGAAAGGATGGAAAATTTTAAAATTCTTATTTGTTAGTGTTCTATGAAGTAATAAGCAAATTGGTAAGATGTGAATCCCCCTGCATTCTAGCTGGTCCTCAGAGATTAGAGGTTCTAAAGGCAGACAGATTTATATCTTAATAGCTATGCCGATTGTTGCCGTGACTATAGGTCCAACATCAGATACACAAACAGCCTGTCTACTATAGGTCTGGTTGCATTCAGAATAATAAATTGGATGCACAAATATTATGGTTTGTTTCATTTGCAATATATTAAGATTGCTGGTGATAAATGCACTAATCTGTAGATTCACTATATAGCTCTAAAATATGATTGCAATCACAAACATAATCTCCCAGGGAAAAACACTCAGCATAGCTTCTGTGGAACACAAGCAGAACAAACTCGTTGATCTGTCCCTACCATTTGGTGTTGAATTCTCCCTGATAAAATAGGTCCAAAATAGTGCTAGCATTTTTATCTCACTATCTACTATTGTGTAAAGTGTGGGGGTGGGACTGTAGTCAAGCCATTGTTAGTTGTCCTTTCAGTTGCACAAACATTAATGACTTCTTTGGTGTCTTCTGCCAGACACAGTTAACTTCTGCCGTAAGCAGGAGAATGCCTGGACCACACTTAGCCCCCTGGGATGTCCCAGAGAAACAGAAGGGTAAAAATGTGATAATTCATGGGTTGAAATAAAGACATTTTAATAGGTTATACAAAAGCTGTATGCTCAAACAAAGCACAATAAGGTATATATTCACTGCTTCTTATCAGCAGCCTGATATTTAGCAATTTCCAGGAAAGCAAGGTTTCAGCATTCATAATGTTTACTAGACAAATGCTGTAACTTCCTCCCTTCCTCCTTCTTCCTCAGCTTTTACTGTTGAGCATGAAGTCTTATGGTCTGGGATATCACTTTGGTCAGTTGGGGTCAGCTGCCCCAGCTGTGTCCCTTCCACATTTCTTGCTCACCCACAGCCTACTCACTGGTGGGGCAGTGTGAGAAACAGAAAAGGCCATGACTCTCTGTAAACACTGCTCCAAAGTAGCTAAAATATCCCTGTGTTATCCCCATGGTTTTGGTTACAAATCTAAAACATAGCCTCATACCAGCTACTATGAAGAAAATTAATTGTCCTATAAAATTAATTGTCTGAGGCAAAACTAGCACACCACTGTATACTCCATACCAACTCAAATGAAAAATGTGATTCTTGTGTAACCATTATAATAGGAGGAGAAAAAGAGGGGACACAATGACAAAATATAACAGAACGTTGTTCCATCCACTTTATATTTACACTTTATCTTGGATGCAGATTTACTACACTTTGGCATTGAAATTCCAAATTATATCCTCTAGTGACCTGAGCTTGTTTTGCAATTAAATGTCTATTAAAATGTCATTGCTGGACAATATGCCTTCCCACCTTTCCTCTCCTAATAGCATAGCAGGCTACAGGATGTGCTCACAATTGTTCAAGGTGAATCCTTCATACCTAATGCATGCATTACTAATAATACTGAAACACAAAATTCCTCCATATCCACAAAAATACAGAAAAAAGACACAAAAGCATCTAAATAACCACCAAAAGGAATGCTGTAGTCTTAGCCAGACTAGTTATTTTACTCTTGATCTCAAAAATAACACATGTTCTTTGTCATAGCAAAATGGTACAGAACATTTTAAGAAGCAATAACAAGAATGGTTTCAGATGTAATTATAAAGAACATATTTTCGTATCATTAACAATTATACCAGTGTTTCTTTCCATTAGATACATTGCAACGATTGGCTCTATTTTAATAAAAGTTAATTAAAAATGGATTTAGCAAAGTATCAAGATTTCATTTGCTCATACAAGCTACCTGAAATATTCAGGACTTTCTTGTTCCATGATATTGTAGTCTGGATTTCTTCAATGTTAGTATCAAATCAGCTCTTATTGTGGATTTTACTGGGACCCAGGCAAGAAAAAAAAATATTTTTCAGTATTACTGCAACATTTATAATTACTTCTAAAGAGACAAGAAAAAACAGGGTTTATGTAAGGAAAGTTCCTGAGGACTTGTAATGAAATACTCTTCATTGTTACTTTTTCCACTCAGAGCCTGGCTCACCTGCCTAACCCTTTTGCCCTCCATGTCTTTCCTCCATTTACATATCAGTAGATGACATTTCACTTAGTGTTTATATATATATATAGTGATTTTCAGTCAGTGCCACTCACGCTTATTTAGTTGCTAGCTTTTAATGTTATGGTAGAAATTTCCTCAAACCTTCACTTATAAACTCCATTAGCTTCTTAAAAAAGCTGTAATAGCTGTAGACAATTGATACTTGGCTAATGTGCATCAGGTCACTCAGTCAGACCCAATATGGAATCATTAATCTCACTAACCAGTTGCATGTGAAGCTGTGACTAGAATGAAAACCTTCATCTCACTCAGAATCTATCAAGGGATGAACGACTTATTTTGTAGGAGTGTGCTTGCCACAGATCATGCCAACTAGATAGGAAGCAGAAGTGTTTATGAACCTTGGGCATTTTGGGATCCCTTGGAAAAAACATATTTCATTATCAAAGAGAGGTTGTATTTCATATGTTTTATCTTTCAATAAGAGCAATTAATACAATGGGAAAATTTACAGAAATGCAAATATTCATTGCCTATTTTATATATAGGTATCTGATCCTCTGGTTTTTAAAAAATTTTTAAAGTATGTTTTGTAGAATATGAAACTGCAAAATCAGATGTGGCTAATAAACCATAATGTACAAGCCTACTCACATGAATTCTAAAAGACAATTCCTTCCACAGAGCAAATATGGATCATATAGTGGACTTTCTCGCATGCTTCCCCACTAATAGGTATATAATGTGTCTGCTACAGTGTTATAGCTATTAATAATATATTTAGATCACTGTGTATCAAATAAAAGCTGGTAATCTGGAATGAGCTTGAAATCAAAGTCTCTTAATTAAGGATGACAAATTCTGTGTTAATACTTGGTTGGGGTTTTTTTATATGCTCTATTATGGTGTTTCTTTCCTTTGCTTTAAAGAACTATTAATTTGATTGACTCACTGAATGATTTTGGCTTTACAGCTATACATCATAGCATTTTCTTTTGTTAGTTGAAGAGGTGTGACTTTGCTAATAAAGGGAGCTGATTAGTACATAGCTCTATTTTCCCATGGGCATATTTTAATGTACAACAAATTTTTTCAGTGTCATTTCACAAAGTAAAGTTCAATTATTGGCAGTAAATGACAGCTGTCTAAATGTCTAAACATTGTAACTTAGTTTAATATCAGCCTCCTTGGTAGCAACATCATTAATGGAGTTCAAAGTTAGAGTCTGGTGGTTGTCAAGGTCCAGAGCCAGGCTGATTATTAGGGATACTCTCTATTAACCCCTCTCCCTTCACAAAGGGGAAGAGAAATGGAATAAGAGAGAGAAATGTATAGATTTTAAAAGCAAGATAAATCAGCTTTAATAAAAATAGTAATAATAAAATGAAATATATACAAATATATAAAAATCCAGTATTGAAACCTACTCCCCCAGTGGCAATTACATTACTACCACCACTGAAGCTGTGGAGCAAGCACTGGGGAATTCACAGACTGGACTCAGCAGTGGACCAGGATTGGGATTGAAGACAGAACTGACCAAGTGCTCCTCAGATGCCAGCCATTAAAAATAAAGAGATTGACTTTCATGATCCCTCAGCTTTATACTGAGTATGAGTATGAGTATGAAGATGGATGGGATAGGATGGAATACCATCAGTTTGGGGTCACCTGTCCTGTCCTTTCCTCCCCTAAGGTGTGACATTTTATTTTCTGGACCCCCAACACTATACACAAGATTTAGCAGTCACCTTAGTCTGCATACCAATCCTTGATAGTAATTGCAAATATTGACTGTTACCATTTCTGGAAACAAACATCTGCAAAAACATGCCATGCACTTCAGAAAGAGCAGTGACTTATAAGAGACTGAGCTGAAAAGTGAAATCACTGAATAGAATTATTTCTGTTCTAACTCAAACCAGAACAGTGCTTAGCAAAACAGCCAGGAGCATTATGGACATTGACAGGTAAATTTCACTCATGGGTTCAGTGACAGTATGTAAAGCAAACTGCTTTTCAAAGGCCACATAAAAGCCTGCTGAGCTGAAGAAAATTTCTCCATCAAGCGCTGATTTTCATGAAGTGGTTGATTTCCAGGAAAGGTTTAATGTTGAGAATCACGCATTTTCCAAATGAGTATGTTTCCTGCCAGTTCTACTATTTTTCATCCTGGAGCAAAGGAACTCTTAACTATCAACCCAATTCCATACATCTAAGCGAGTGCAGTCAGAGCTGTTTTGTTATTTATCTGTTCCTTAACCCATTCTAGTTGCGCTAGGTCATGTGTTAGAGTCCCACAAGGAAGAACACTGGAAAACTACATTGTTAACAATCTGGTTTATACTATTTTTCTTCATTATTATTCTGCTACTTTTATTCTTTCTTTTATTCTCCCCATTTCTATTCTCCTACATACGTGTCTCACGTAAATTATTTCTCTGTGTGTTCAATCAATGTTATGTTGAATAAGACCTTGGGAGACAAGCTTTGGAGAGGGAGGAAGGGCTATTCATTAATTATATTAATTACAGGGCACTCAGCACAGTCGGTATTCTCAGGCTTCTGGAGACATCTAGTGAATATTTAGATAGAGTATACACACTATTGGCATTTGCATTAACACTTCCACAACAGCATTTCTGTATGTGCCTGAAACAGTCAGGATTGATGCCTACCCTTTTAGAACCATATTTTGAGAGTTAGTGTGTGTACTGAAGAAGACATTATGTACATCTGAAACTATTTGATCTATTTTTGGTAATTACTCAAAAGTCAGAAGTATCACCAAATTCTTGTACTATGCAATGGCACTCCCATGATTTATTTTACAGAACATTAACTAGAGAATCTCAAAACCTAGATTTCTCACTTCTGTTATGCATTTGATCCATTTGACCTTGAATCATTTACCCCTATTTTGTATTTTACTATGAGATCAACAAAGACACAGCACTAAGCACTGTTATAGTATAAAGTCAAAGGTTATTGAATTATTTGAGCTTTTTCATGGTGAAGTACACATTTTACCAATTTTGCATGTGCAGTACTGGTTTTGTACTCCCACTAGCTCCTTTGTTACAGTGCATTATGGCATTAAATATAATTTCAGAGAATTGCAGTTATCCTATGCGTAATTGACTTCGGGACAAAAAATTAATCATTTCACAGGCCATGTTCATTTTATTTCTCTCTCTCTCTTGAGTATAATTATGTCTTTATACTGGGTAGGCACATGATGTACTAATAAAATTAAAGATTAATTACTTTCATTGATTTCTTTAAGATCAGATATGGCACTTACCATAGGACAGTCTAATAAGGTGAAGGCAGATAATTATGAACTGTATTGTTTACTGGTTTCACTTTTTAGATTATCAATAGACAGAGTGTTTTGTCTTCATTATTAGGGATTCTTTATAAGTAATGAAAAATTTCACTTTAGGCAGCAAAAATTCTTTGGTCAATGTCACCTAAACCCTGTACACTTGACTGTACAATCTGATTGTTTTCGGTGAGAGATGATGATACAGCACAATCTCATGAAGCACTCAGATCTCTGACTACATGCATGAGATGGAGAAACAAGTTAGGAGGAGAAGGAAATCATATTATGTTACTGTTACATTGTTTATCATTGCTAAATGATCTTATGTTAATAATATTATAACCTAATTACAGTATTGGTGTAATTATATTTATCATTAAATCTAGTCTTAAAGCAGCTGTTTTAGACAATAAAATATTTAGGATGTTAAACTTCTGTATTGTACCTGCCATTAATTTCAGTCCAGAAATGTTTGTTTTAAGCTAAACTTGCACATTTAAATTATATTCTTTTGTAGCAAGTGTGTGTCTATTTGCAATGCTAACCCAAATAGGCTAGAAAACTCTTAGTCCTCTTGGTATGGAATACTACCAGTAAAGAAGATAATTCAAAAAAGAGTAGATTGGACAAATAATTCTGCATGTCCTACTTTGCTTTTCAAACCCTCAGTTTCTAGGCTGCTACATATACAGAAGGAAGGGAGAAGGTCTTCTTGGTTCCTAGTTTCTCCAGAACTTTCTTCTTCAGTATAGCAGAAATAACCTATTTTACAAGATGTCAGAATACACAAGTTATGAATAAAAATGAAAGAAGAGTCAACTAATATCATTTACTGTCCTCAGGATATGACAGACTTTTGCTCATTTGGGATGAAAACCTTCATCTCACTCAGAATCTGCAGGTCACTGAAAACCCATTTCTGAACCTGTGAACCCACTTCTATGTATTCAGAATAATTCAGAAACTGTTCTTCCAGATGAATTTCATAAATATGAAAATAGCTGCACCAATCATCAGGATGTTACTGGATGATTACTGGACAGCTATTAAATAATACATTATACAGTAATAATTCTCATTTTCCAATAGCTTCAAAATAGGTCTGCTGTAGTTTGCTCGTATCTTCAAATGTAAGGTTGAGCCCGAAGGTAAGCTTTCTATATCATTTTCAAATGATAGAAAATAGGATAATTTAAGCCAAAATGCTGCTATATTTTAAATTATATATCCACACTATATGACACTGTTCTTAATTCATCACCAAGCTTGACTATTGTGTCTTCTTATGCTTTCAGGAGCCTTTTATATAGAAATATCTATGAAAAGATCTGTATGCACATAATGGCTGAAGAGTAAAAAATATGTATATGAAAATAGATAAAAATGTTACACCTATGTATCTATTACATATTTTGTATTTTGCCCCAGTTGAATACTGGGTAGTTCAGCCAAAGAACACTCAGTTTTCCATTCTCTCTGCTCTGGGGTACCTTGTCTTCAGCTGCTTAACTTTCCTGAATAGGTGATCTCTCAAGCCTTGCTCATGGTTTCCCTTGTTCATGTTCATTTCCCATTCATGCCTTTTCTTCAAATTTTGGGGGACTAGAAAGACTAGAAATACAGCCTTACAGCCTGAAGCTCCAGAAGCCAACAATCTTTTCTTCTGCTCAGTTACACAGAGAGGAGAATGGCCCCTGAATTGCTTCACAGAGGGACTATGTATCTAATTATTTACTGGACTTCTACCAAGGAAGGCATGAATTCTCTTCCTGACAGTAAACAGTGGGACAGGTGTGTGGTTTTCTGCTTAGGGAATATTTGTGAGTCATCATGAACATATACACAGGTAAATATGAAAACGGAATAAGTGAGATATTTTTTAAGAAAAAATCTGGAACAAAGCCTACTTCTAGGTACTCCTTGCAACAAAAGACTAAAGAGTTGCAGAGAACAGGCCAGAAAATTACAAAATACACATAAAGGAGAAATAAACCAGGTTCATATTCTGACATGAAAATCAATAGTAATAAGGCAGATCTAAGGGTAAAGGAACTAGAATAAGAAACCCTAGCCAATGAGATAGATGAGCATAAAGTATCTATATGGTAACATGAAGTGAAATAATTATGCATTTCTATAGTAGTACAAGAAGTCATAAACTCCCAGAGCAAATGAAGTGAACATCTAGGTAACTGAACATTATGGCTGCATGACCATCACCTATTGGAGTAATAAATGCTGAAGGAACATACTATTTAACATGAATGTTTGAGTATAATTCATATAAATTATAGAATAGTATTTTATGAGAAAAAAATGTAGATTGTCTTTCAAGAATGTTTCCAGATAACAAGGTTTAGCTTACAGGGCAAACTTTGAAGAATAATAATCAAGAAATACTTCTTTAGTCTGAGTTTTAACTCATGCTACAGTCTCCAAATATTTTCTCTCTAAATATCTAGGTTCAGTGCTGTCCAGAGCATCTACAATGGTTTTATTTAGTCTTGCAAGAAATTGCACTTTTTGAACGAGGTGAACTTCTGCTATATCTTTTAGAATGCTCCTGATTCTTGGATGTGGAGGGGAGAGGTTTGCATATGTAGGAACACACAGAGGATGTCCAGGGTTGGAAGGGACCTTGGAGATCTTTAAGTCCAACCCCCCTGCCAGAGCAGGATCATATAATCTAGCAAAGGTCACAAAGGAATGCAGGCAGGCGGGTTTTGAAAATCTCCAGAAAAGGAGACTCCACAACCTCTCTGGGGACCCCATCCCAGTGCTCTGTGACCCTTACAGTAAAAAGAAGTTCCTCCTCATGTTAAGGTGGAATCTCCCGTGCTCCAGCTTACATCCATTCCTCCTTGTCTTATCACAAGGCACAAGTGAGAAGAGGCTGTCCTGTTCCTCTTGACACTCAGCCCTCATATATTTATAAACATTTATCAAATCCCCTCTCAGTCTTCTCCAGACTAAAAAGC
>JANIJG010007669.1:0-10238 GCA_024611175.1 Megaceryle torquata
TAGAACAAAATTTTACATACACTTTTCCATCAGAAAACCAGTTCAAACATTCTGAAACTAATTCAATTGCAAATCAATAATTCTGTTAATGGAGTTAAAAAATGCACAGGCATGAATTCCTGAAAAACTTAACAACTTCTTAAAGTAGATCTGTCTCTAAAGGTATTTTCTGGAGACGTATGTGTAATAGGTTTTAATTTGTCATATTACTTCTGTAAGAAAAGCAAGACATTTGTTCCTATACTTGCACTGTATATTAATAAAAACACTAATTATACAGGTAATGTTATTATTATTTATGTATATTAAGAATCCACTCTTCAAGTTTCACTGTCTATCTCTATTCTAGCTTATAATGGACAAAATCCCCCAATAGTTTAATATTCTTAATATGGAATGTATTTTTAAAATATTTACAGTATTTATCATTAACTTCTTATAACTAAAGAGAATGGATGTTGTCAGCAGTGGTGTGAACAACATGAAGCGTGAAGTTGCTGATGACAAATATATAAAGTATATAGTACACAAATACTAGGGATCCTTTTGGAAAGAGGAAAAAAAAAAAGTGAGAAAAAATTAGAAAGGAAAAGGGAAACAAAAACCCCAAAACCAAATGAAACGAAAAAAAAAAAAAAAAAAAAAAAGGAAAAAAAAGGAGGACTGAAATTATCATCCATTCTGTTTAAGCATTAACGGTTTTGCAGCATTAACCTAGATATGTTACCTCCAGTTTCTGCACATGCTCCATGTTCTACTCCATAACTGGTCTGGATAATCTGTCTCATGCTTGTTCTGCTTCCCTATACAGAATTTGGTTCTCTGGTGGCTAATTTATAAATTACTTCAGTTGCTGTTTCTACAAATATAAGAAGGTAAACATGTTTTAAGTTTCTTCAAGGAAAATATGAGAGTTTCTGATTTTGTATGTTTGTATTTTTTCATCACTAAAAGCTGCAAGTGGATGGGATCCCAGTAAGCAACAGAAATCCACACTTTTATAAACATACAGTTCTTGTTGTAGTCAGCAAACATATACTCTCCTGTGCTTCAGCAGAGAAGCATTGTAGTTGTTTATAGATATAAGTGTCTCAGCTAATTTTAGACAATTAAAATGTCAGGAAATATAGCAGAAATCATGCTTCCTACCCCCTCAAAAAAAACCCCACCATCCAACAAAACCAACAAAAACAGAACAAGAAACATGTAAGTGGCAAATATTTCAAGTGTTACAGGGATTTGCCAACTTTTATTCAGTGCATCAATGAATTACAAGTATCATATGATGATTTGTATTATTATCTTGCACTCTTATGCTAACTTGTCTGCAACATCTCTTTGATCCCACACTTTTTTTAATCATCTGTAATTCTGTTCTGATTTTCTTAAGAAGTTTTCTTCACTCAAAAATTTTCTCCTTTCTGATTTTCTGTTGACATTGCATTACTGAGCCTGGGAGGCTTTTCTGGGTTAATTGGTCCAGGTGGATTAATTTGGCATCTAATTACACAACTGTTTTGTTTGTTTGTTTGTTTTGGGGTTTTCATTTGGTTGGTTGTGTTTGTTTGTTTTGTTTTGTTTTTCTTTGCTTTTCTTTTTTTAATACTGCTGTGAGTTTTACAGGGTCACACTACGTCAACTGTGTTTGAATACTTTAAAAAAATCAGGAATATTTTTTCATTATTTATTTTCACAATCTGATGCTGAGCTCAGTCCAAATTCCTTTGAAATTAGTGGCTAAATTCTCATTGACTTGACTGGATGCAGAATCAGGCCTGAACCACAAATATATATATGTTAACTCACGCATTTTAGACATTAGACTTTTAGAGTGCATTAGAAAGCATATGTTGTCTCTGGTCTGGTTAAAATACCTTCAGAGCTGTTACACTCCATAGTCTCTATCTTTTAAAGCATGATAAGGCAGATACCAACACATATACACACACATTTAATATACACACACATAGTTTCTACAATTTCAGTATGGCACTACTCTTCAAATGTAAAAGTATTTTTTTCTAACCATTATGGCAAATATGTATGGTTTTACCTATGACATTCCCAGATTTTGTGAACCAATGAAGGACAGATTTTGTCCTTAACATAGATGCATAAAGGTTAAGTATATGCATTGGCTGAATGTGTTTCCTCAGTGATAGATGTCAAATGTTTTTTCTGCTAATCTGACATCCCTGAATGCAGAAAGGTAGGAATGAAATATGTAATGCATTCTTAAATCTCAACATAATGCTATAAAACATATTTAAAAAATAAAAAACATTACCACAAGAAATCAGGTCAGGATAACATGCATTCACAGTTCAGTGTTATTTTTACCACTTTCTTCTCATACCTATTTTTTCCATTGTTTTGACAGCTAGAAATTACAAGAATAAGTTATGCATTGTAATACTGGTATTACAATATTGTTATTGTAATATACTAATTCTTTAATTAGAAAGATAATAAATGCCTTAAATACAGCCATACAAGTTAAGGCAGGATGAACAAAAATTAAGACAGGAGAATGACAAAATACAGGAACAGAAATTGTACTAGTGCTAGAGGAAAGGGACAGACAAATAAATGAATATACAGGAAAGGACTAAGGCAGGGGGTGGGGGGGAAGGACTACTGAGACGTGTTTCTGGGCTACTTTTAAGCCAAATGAACATTTTGTCTGCAACCATTCTGAAAGGACCAATAAAGTCTAGGTGCTAGTGATGAATTTCTAGAATTTATAGATGAATTTATACAAGACTTAGAAAATATCTTCTAAAGAAGTTGTTTAAAAGGTTGAGGTTTGTTTCTTGGGTTGCTTTTGTTTTCATATTTGGAAATTTCTTAATGATGCAAAAGCTTTTGAATCAGAAACATTTCTGTTGTCTGTACATCTACAATGCAAAGTACATTAAAAACCACCCCACAACAACAACACAACACACACACACACACAACCAAACCAAAGCAAACAAACCAAAAAACAACAACAAAACTCCAAACAACAACATTAGCAAACTAACATTAAAAATAGCTTTCATTACAAATTTCAGAATTTTCAGACCTGAGAATTTTGTGAATGTCTGAAGAAAACCCCAACATTTCTACAAAATGTATCACAATAGTTCATGTGATACACTGACTATTTTTAGAGAAGTCTGACCATAGGGCATCAAAATTGGTACTTTGCATACTGTGTAACTAGCAGTCAGTTCAACGGCAGCATGATGTTTCTCCTCACAGACTTGACTACATTTAACACAGGCTGTCTTCTGCATAATTGAACAAAGAAATTAGAAGCATTTTTGTTCAAAACAGCTCTTGATCAAAACAGTCAATCAAGAAAACATGCTTCTTACAACATGAGAGACCACTTCCCTGTCTAGTATGTCCAGACTTTAGTCTGTATGTAGACAGATGTGGTTAATGTACTTAATGTATCTATAGATTTTAAAGTATTTTAAAGGTCTCAATATTATAGCAAAGTAGTAATTTAATGTAGAATGCCTGTCAATTCTATCATGGCTTCTAAGGTGGAAAACACGTCTCCATCTATAGAGGTGCTCTTGCTTGTTTTCTTTTTCCTGAATGGTGAAATTAGGTCTCTCTTTTAAGAGAACTGTCTAACTAGGCATCTTTAGAATAAGATAGAAATTAGATAGCTATATTAAGATGGGCAGAAATCGTCCTTAATAAACAATGTGCAAAATGTCATCGAAGACAGTTTGATATATATGCATAGAATATGCTTTCTAGAATAACCACATAACTATGTAAATATAGCTGTATATTTAACTATGTGTAAATACACATATATGTATATTTACATGCATATGTCTGTGTATATATATAAAAAACCCCATCTATTTTGCTGTAGCTTCATAACTCCTACAACTATGTAGAAAAACAGGTTTTCAATAAAGGAGCTGGGGTTCTGGTGGACAGCAAGTTGAACAGGAGCCAGCAATGGACACAAATTAAAAATAATTAAATTCCATCCAGATTTCCTAACTTATCAATAACTACAGTCCCTGTCATCTAAATATTTAAGAGCTATATGAGTCTTGCACAATACGAGTCTGATTGAGTGTGAAGGTTGAGTACCTGGCCCAGCTCTAGAGGCATCACAATACGTTTTATTAATCACATTACTTTTCTCATTCTGTGCAAAGGATTTATTTCAGGTTACTAATTATTTTGTTCTTGTGGTATAGCACTTCTCACTGATGAAACACAGAAATTAATTATATTGAATTGTTTGTACTTTTAAAATATATTTGTAATAAAGAAGTTGTAATAATAAAAATGGAAACAGAAGTGGCATCCAGATCTAATTCAGACCATTACACCAGGCGGGAACATTAATATATAACCCTAACAAATGATGGTTTAATGTTTTCTTGAAGTCTTCCAAAAGTGAAGACTTAAAGCACTACCTTGACAAAGTAAATTAATTGGAAACTTTTCTGACAGTTAATCTAAATCTTCTTTGTCATAATAGTGGACATGAGGAACACGCTCTCTTCCACTCTGGTGTTGCATTTTATGTATTTAAATCTCCAATCTTTGTCTTTCAACAGTACAATTTTACATCTTTTCACCTTGCCTTGGAAATCATATTTTCTGACGATATAAGGAATATTGTTTGGGGAAATAAGCTTATATAAATAATGCTGTCAAACAATGTCAAAGGCTTAGGAGAGAAAGATGTAAATACTTCATTAATTAGCCAGGAATCTGTAGAATTGAAGGCAGTTCCTACTTTGTCTCCATCTGAACTACAAATTGGATAATATTGCTTTAGTTCTTCATGGTTGGGGTTATGACTTTTGAAAAGCTTAACTTTAATAAAATAACAAATTCACTGAAAAATACATTTATCAATCTTGGATCTGGTTTCAGTTTTTCAGAAAGCATGGAAGGAGTTTGGCCTATTAGAGATCCATCATTTTTGAATCTGCTGGAATACAGCTAAAGTTGACTCATTTACTTCAGGGTCTTTTAGTATTCTCAGAAACACTGGTAGCTTCATGATACAAAGTTCCCTGAAGACCATTTTCATTTTCTGACTTAAAACTCTTGAATCCTATGATTTTTTTCTTAGTATTTCTACCATTATATCTTTCAATTACAAGTCTTATGCTAGTCTGAGGTACGTACATGCGGGATTTGGTTTGAAACAAGGCCTGAAAGTGAATTAACGGTGTTTAAAATGTTTGTACTAATTGAAAGTAATATATCTTTCATGGCTGATCTGCATGTGTGTAAGAAAGCCTGCAGTGTTGGACTCAACACAAATATATGAAGGATTCTGCATTGCATGCAATAAAAAATTGTCCACTCCATGAGACCATGAAATTTCCAGTACTTTCATGGCTTTTAAAATCACCTTGTTTTTTGTCTGTTTGGTTTTGATTTTTTGTTTGGTTGGTTTCATTTGTTGTTGTTGTTGTGGATTTTTGTTTGTTTTTTTCATGTGTGTATGTTTTTGGTTTTTTTTTTCTCAACCCATTTTATCTCAAGGCTGATAAATTGACTTAATAAGCTCAGTTATATAAAATTATCTCTTGCTATCAGCTCATGGGACTGAATATTAGGAATTAACAATTCTGACCTTTTTCAAGTAAGAGATTAATTTAATTATTAATTGTTAATAATTAAATGGACCATTTGTAGCAATATTTTTTAGGATTTAGTCTTCCACCTTTTTTAAGGCAAGGACATCATGGTGTTTTTCCTCAACTTCATTTGCTCAATATTACTCTAAAGTGATCACTGCTTCATTCCCCATCAGCCATTCTTGGTAATGTATTCCTTTATACTCCTTTTTCTAGCTATGATATTTTTAGATGTAACTGTTCCTATAAGTTGTACACTACAATTTGTATTCTCTAACTGAATAAAATACCATATTTCCACCAACATTACTTGCACATGGGACTGAGTTTACTTCCTCTGATGACTTGTATATGTAAAACTCAATTGTCATGAACAGCTATGTAAAAGAAAGACTGGAGAGTCATGAAGCTAGACAAAGCAAGTCCATTTTAAATAGTCAACAAGTATTCACATTTTTTCAGAATTATTCTCACTGTAGCTTTTCAAGAATCCAGTATTCTACTAGTCCCTTCACCGATTCCAAATAATATTATCCAAAGTTATTTCTAACTTCCCCATCCAAACCAGTTCAGTCTATTGAGCCAATGAAAATAATGCACTAGTACAAATAAGAATAAAGCCATTTTCCCATTTCTGTTTATAACTAAAAATTAGCTAAAAGACACAAACTCACACGTCAGCAAATAATTTGTTTTGGTTTTGGGTTTTTTTTTTAATTTTTATTTTTAGTTATTTATTTCCGGAGCCATCATTCTTTTGAATATTTCTTTTGAAAGTGCCAATTTGGAAAAGAAGTAATAGATTCTTTGTCATTGAAATCTTTAAATTTGTGATTTTTTTTTTTTTTTTTTTTCATTATCCTGTCTTCTCATTGTGAATTAAGCAGATGGGTGGGGTCATTTTGTTCTTTGGGTTTTTCAAACACAGACGGTTCAATTAAATTTGGAGCTTTCATACTAGGTATTACAATCTCTTATTTGATCATTGTGTAGGAAGAGCTGATGGTAACATGTTTTATCATCTGTTATTTCTTGTGAATGTTTATTCTAGTAGTAAAAGCTATTTTCAATGGAGATTTACACAATTATGATTGTAATAAAAATGTTTCTTAAAAGTTGAATGCTGTATGTTGAGGGAAAAATAGTCTTGGGATGTAGCTTCTAAATTTGAGATAAGAGGATAGTAAGATTTACTGTCTGGAGCCTTATTTCTTCTCTACTAGTGGTGAAGGTATGAGTTTAGAGAATTAGTTAATATCTAACTTTTAATGTTACTTAGGCTAGGTGAGCCTTTGTTCAGCCCAGTTTTTTATCACCTGAATCTGCAATAATGTAGAGTCACAGGGATACAATAAATTCACCTTAAAATGGATAGCCTGGATATCAGAAGCTTTCTAGCAGTGACTTCTTAAAAAAGACTTAAAAATCAGACCAGGAAAAAAAAAATGTACATTTGGCATTGTAAAGATAAGAGGTGTTATGTCACTCACTGTAATCCAAAAAAGCTAGATTAAATGTAGACCAGTACTCTTCTAAACACAGTGTCGATATCTACATAGATTACAATATTATGAAAAAAAGCTCATAAAAATGCTACAATTTTCTTCAGACAGTATAATTTTTGTAATGTTTCCTCAGTGTTACTGTAAGTTCCCAGTACCCTTAGGCTATTGGCCGTATCACTTTGCTCATCTTTATTACAACACTGGATCACTAAACTGGGGGAGGATTCTCAATGGCTAGAGAACATTCTAAATGTTACATTATTTCAACATGTCAGATTATTTCATGTGAAACATGCTGAAACTGCTGTCAAACCAACTTTATCTTCTAGGAAATTAAGCTGCATTATCTCACACAATACAGACTTCTTATAAAAGCAGCAAGGCAAATCTGGTGGATAGTTGTCAGGAGATAATCACCCCCTTTGGGAATTATAAATACTCTGCTAAATCTTGTATCTCCTAGAGCCTTAGGGATGTGATTATATTATGACAAAAATATCCCTGTTGCATTACTTACTTTTTTTTTTTTTTTTTTTTTTTTTTTTTTTTTTTTTTTTTTTTTTTTTTTACAATTAAGGACTGCCTGCAATCATCTAGTTGAAATACTTCAAGACAGGGTTTTGGTTTTTTTCGCTATTAAATTTCAAGTCTTAGTCACGAGACAATATCCACCATTCAGGTATAAAATTCTAAAACTTCATTAAACTTTATTATTGCAAAGTATCAAAGTAAGAGGTTTCTGTAAAAATATTTAATTTGTGTTGATATTAAACAAAGAAATAAAGGAAGACATGCATGGTAATTATCATAATCATAAAACCAATACAAACAGTATTTATAACAATAAATTAGAAATAGTATCACAATCAGATATAGCACTATTTATTTTCTGTTTTCAAAGCCCTGAGCATACATTAGCTAATTCCAAGATAAAAGGCTAGCCTTGCCTCTGAGCTGAGTGTAAGATGACAGAAAAAAAAATAATTTGTCATTCAGACCTCTTTTTGACCAAGACTATATAAACAATACCCTGCATCACAGAGTTATTCTATTTAAATTTAACCTTAAAAAAATACTCAGCTATGTATTTGGTTTAACATTTGATGAATATAGTTATGAAAATCCTGGAATAATTTAGTGATAGCTCACTTCAGCAGCAGAAAAGAACACTGTGAGGGAAAAGAAATAGACTTTCCCCCTCTTTGTGGAAATTAAACCCTGGATTTTTCATTTTGCGGAACTGCAACACAATTTCAAACAAAGAGTATGTTTCTTTGGCTCACCCATGAAACAACACATGGAAGAAGGTCTTCAAAATGAAAGTTGCCAGTGAAGGAATAGATATCATCATTTATTCAACAACCTATGGGGCAGAACAGCTAGCCTTCAGGGCCTGAAACTACATTCTCTTTTTCCAAGAGTTAGACTTTAACCTTGAGACTACACATTATTGTGGCCTTATTACACAGTGGCTGTATCTCTAACAGTAATAACTGAGCATCAGTTAAAAATATCTAAACTAGCTTTTAACTACCTTCCTTTTGTATTAGAAAGACAAAGCTGTGTAATGCTATAGTCAAGGGAATTTTTCTTCTTATGGAAACCTTTAAGATAAATTAGGAGCATAGACAGAATACTAAACCAAAAAAGTAAAGCTAAATCTTGTTAATGCAGATATCTCATTGTAGTATTGAATTTTGATTGTTATAGACAAGTCTTCAATGCCAATTAAAAGTTTACATGTGTTTAGACATAGTGGAGACAGTCCAACAGAAAGCTAAAGTGTGTTTAACTAATAGTTTTAAGATTAGAGCCATCTTTCTGAGTTGAAAGTCCATGAAAATTTAGATGAAAGTAAGTTGATTATTAATATAATTAATAAGTTGATTATTAATATAATTAATAATATAAATAATAAAATATTATTAATATTTAAACAACTTTGTCTGAAAATAAATGCGTCATCATGAATACTAGGTTACAAGGATCCCATTATATTTACCAAAAATCAGTGATGAACTAATGCTTCCTCTGGTTTCCTAATGATTTACTTGAGTTTTGGGAGCATACTTTCAGAGAAGGTACCAAGGAGGTCAATCCTTCACATTGTGGGAGTATATCTTACAAGTACTTGAAGGCAATAATGTACACCAATTGCCTCTTGTCCTGTCAGTGGGCGACAATGAGAAGGATCTGGGTGGGTCTTTTTTAATCTCACCCATCACATTTTTGCACATATTGACAAGATCCCCGGAGCCTTCTCTTCTACAATCTGAATAATCACACATCTTTCAGCCTCTCCCCATGTTATTTAATCCTTCAGTTATTTAATCATCTTAACAGCACTGAAGTGTGGTCTAAAGAAAAGTGTTTATGTAGTTGCAACAGGTTTCTGAATATTTTCTGAAGTTTTAAGTCCAAACTCCACAATAAAGATTACAGGTTTCTGAATTACAACCATTTTGACTGGCAAGTTGAATTCAGCATTAAGATCTAAAACTGCTTAAAAAACATGAAGTCCAAATGGCACAGCATTAAATTTTATTCCAGTACTAAAAGCAAGATCCAAGTTTCTTAAGGAAACTACAGAATGAATTGCCATTAAATCTTATGAATTGATCACTACCTTGCTACTTCAATTTTTAGTGCCTGCTGTCCATACAATCACAGAATCACAGAATGGTAGGGTTTGGAAGGCACCTTTGAAGATCATAGACTCCAATCCCCCAGCCAGAGCAGGATCACCCAGGGCAGGCCACACAGGAACAAGTCCAGATGGGTTTTGAAGAAACTAGAGAAGAAGACTCCATAACCTCTCTGGGCAGTCAGTTCCAGTGCTCCATCCCTTTCACAGTAAAGAAGTTTTTCCTCATATTGAGGTGGAACTTCCTGTGTTCCAGTTTGTGACCATTACCCCTCATCCTATCACAGAGAACCACTGAAAAGAGACTGGCCCCTTCTACTTGACATGCACCCTTGAGATATTTGTAAACACTAATAAGATCCACTCCCAGTCTTCTCCACACTGAACAGCCCCAGGTCTCTCAGCCTTTCCTCATAAGAGAGATGTTCCAGTCCTTAATCACTCTTGTAGCTCTCTGTTGGACTCTCT
>JANIJG010007669.1:10751-33809 GCA_024611175.1 Megaceryle torquata
ATAGAGTGCTAGATACTAGATTGGCAGTGTTTCATGTTGAAAGATGATCTTAAATCTTAAAAAAAAGAGGTGGGTAGCAACATCAGAAGAATCAACAAGGCATTAGGAATGCAGTAATACAACTCAAGCAGTAGCATGAAAACAAAAAAAAAAAAAAAAAAGTAATAAAACCTGGGAACTAGTAGACAGGTTATGTCAAACTATAGCCTCTTTGAAAGTTTTTTTATGTTAAATAGAAATCTGTCAAGAGATGGAATAAATGCTGATGTTCTCAGGAGTGAAGATATTTCAGGAACATAACTGGCCTCAAGATGCACCAGGGGAAGTTTAGTTTGGACATTAGGAAAAGTTTCTTCACTGAAAGACTTGTAAAGCATTAGGACAGGCTGCCTGGGGAAGTGATTGAGTCACCATCTCTGGAGGTATTTAAAAAGCATGTAGGCATGGTGCTTAGGAACATGGTTTAACAGTGATCTGGCAGTGCTGGTTTACCACTTGGACTTGATGATCTTGATCCAATCAGCACAATTCTGTTATTCTGTGATTCTATAATAGACAAAAGAAATCCAGTCAAGTCTAGAAAGCTCTTCACCTATACAAGTATAGAGGCCTAACTTGTTTCAGTTGTCTATCTACATCTTCTGTGGAAATATTGAACATTTAATAATGTTCTTTAAGGAATCCTAAAGCCTAAATGAAATCAGTGAGAAACCACAGTATCTGTGGCAGACATAAGGTGTGTACATGAATTAGTGTAATATAGGCATTATAGGACATTGTACCTGAAATTTCAAGAAAATAATTTAGGTTTGAAATTGCAAAATTTATGTGCACAAATTGATTGACAAGACTGCAAACTCTCTCAAGGGAAGTGGATAAAACTCCCAGATCTCTTACCTGTTGTACTGGTCAGGATAGACATAATTTTATTCTTAGCAATTCATATGGTGCTGTGTTTTAGATTTTTGATCACAACAATACTGGTAAGACACTAGTGTTCTATCCTTTTGCTGAATGGTGTCTGCACAGCATCAAACAGTTCTCTGTTTCTCACTCTGCCCTCTCAGTGAATAAACTGGGTGAGGGACACAGTGGGTTGGGAGGGCACACAGCCTGGCAGATGACCCAAATTAACCAAAGAAATAATCCATGTGTATAATAACAGCATGTTTCACATAAAAGGGAAAAAGGGGGTTTTAGGAGGGTTTGACATCTTTTGCTCAGGAACTAGCAGGGCCTCTGTCTACCAATGGAAGGTAGTGAGTACCTTCCATCTCTTCTGTTTTCTTCTTTTTTCATTTATCCTTCACTTATTAAACTTTTTTTTTTTTTTTCCCTGACCCACTAATTTTCTTCCTTTTATTCTTCCTTTCTGCTTCCCTCATCCTACTTGGAGTGATAGGGGGAAGTGAGTGAGCAGCTCTGTGTTGCCTAGCTGCCCATTGAGAACAGTCCATAACAGCTGTCAACCTGGATTGATTCTTGAAAACTATGGGAGAGACAAGACATTCAGTTTATCAGCCTGTAATCAGAATTCCATGATACTCTTTCTCCAACAGTGTTATTCCAGTCTGGTTTGGCCTCCTGTTGTAATAAACAGATCCACAGATTATAAAGCCTTAAGGAGGCACTGATTATCTAGCCTGACCAGCATAATGCAAGTCACAGGAGTTCTTTGAATTAATCCTATTCTGAACTACAGCAATTTTTCCAGGAAAGTACACATTTTTAGGGATGGATTTTCCATCATAGCTTGGAAGTACAGTAGATTATTACTATTACAATTAAAATAATATTTCTTATTTCTAATCTAATCTATTGTCAACCTCCAGGCACTGGACCTTACTATACCTCATTCTCTTAGTCTGAAATGACAGGATACTTATTACAGAATATTTCATTCCAGATGTGGATGAAACAGACTTTTAGGTTTAAAAATGGCAGTGTGATCAGCTATCATTGTAACGTCTTAACTCTTACTTCATATTCTCTATTTGTGAGTTTTAGAGGTATGTTAGATCATTTGCCACAGTACTCATCAGTTTATATTCTCGGTCTCAGTGTACAATTTAAGATTTGGCCTCATTAATTGGTATTGATTATTGGTTTAACAATTGGTCACCCTATTATTAATGAGCAGTCCTATTCTTTATTTGTACTCTTTCATGGTTCTTTTCAATTTTGATTTATAAAAATTGTGTTCTTTCTTGCATATCAATGATACTAGCACAGGACCAGAATCTGGATCAGAATCAATACCTTCTATGCACATTATCAATGGATGATCCCAGTTTTGACACCAATGGTAAGTTGATTTTTACCCCATTTAAAATTTACCACTCTCATAATATTCTAGTCTCTTTATCTAAATGTTCAGAAACACTAAAAGACATACATGCATTAGAGTATCTAGTTATACTGCATCTTCACTATAATTTATATTAAATTCTCATAACTCATTTAAAAATATAATAGATAAATTTATTTTCCATACACCCATATGAACTGTCATTTTTTTTTAAGTCATCCCAATTTCATATTTTTAATTATTATAATTAAAGTAAATTTTAAAATTTCCATATAGGAAACTGATTTTGCTCTGTGAACAGGGAAGAATCCCAATTGTTTAACAGTTAATATCAAAGTGTTTTTAACTTTCTCATAAATGGAATTTTAGGCCTATAAGCAACTTCACGATGAAAGGGAAGGTACTTATCTGTCATCCTTTTATGAAGTACTTCAACGAGAACCTTGAGGTTCTTAAGAAACTAAAGAATAACTTATCTGAGTCCTTCATAAATCCTTTTGGAATACTAACTCCTATGGCAGTTATATCATGAGCACAACAAAACATCCATGCCTAAATGTTAAATGGCTTTAAAGAGTTAGAGCAGATATAGCACCTTTGATTTTTATAATTCTACTGAGATTAACATGCTAAACTTAAACTTTTGTACAATAGGTCAAACTGTAATGAGTAGCTTTTTTGCTCTATAGCCACTTTTAGGTCATGTACATATACAATGGAATTGTATACTTGCATAATACAACATGCCACATTTTAAAAGAACAGTACAATCCTTTGCAGAGAAGATCAGGACAATGGTAAAAGTGCTTATGTAGCTTTATATTCAGAATTAATTTGGAAAACAAATGCAGTAGTCAAATTTAATGTGCTTTAAATTTATACTGTTTATGTATCTTTACTACTCTTATTTCAATACTGTCTGTGTATTGAGGAAGGCTGTTCTATTTCCAGACAAACCATAGTCCAATTTTGCAGCACTGTTAATTTATAAAAGTCTATAGCTATTACCACCACATAAAATTTAATTCAGTTGCTATAGAGATCTCTACAGGGACACAAAAAAATAAAAAGAGGTAAAATTAATCTGCCTTATAGTCTAGTTGCCTAGAGTGCACCCCCTACAGGGAGAATACAATAATTAAGTCTTGTTTACTGTGGGTTCCATTAAACCTTTGTTGTTACTGATTACCTCATTGTCTGATTGATTTGTCAGGTGTGGTAAACAACAACAAAAAAATTAATTGCCTTCATCTTCATGAGTAAATGACATGTGCAATGTGAGCTGCAACACAGAATTCTTGAACAGCTAGTGCTTTTCTACTTGCTCTTCATTTTATTTCCTATTGCATCAGTGAACTTTATTTTGAGGTAGTGGAAATTTCTTCTATCCACAGACTTGGATTTTGTATGTGATCAATGTAATAGTAAGAATGGAAGTTTTTATTCTCTAATATAGTACTTCCCTGTTACAAAATAACAGCAGGAAATAAAATGTTTTTCATCACCAGGAAATGCGTTTAAGGAAAATGGTGGGACAGATTTTACACTGTATTAAGTTCCAGCTGGTGGTAATAAATGAATCAAACAAGATAACATATGAATTTCACAATCTATTTTATTGCTTCATTAGAAGTATTTTACTCATATATTTACTCGAAGAACAGGCATAGATTCTGTATATCAGATATATTTTTTTCCATGCTCGACTGTTATTTGTAATATGAGCTTTATTACCCTATAAATATTTGATTCAGACACTAAGGGTGGATATATTATTAGTTTATTTAGGGACAAGGCATACATACGTTCCATAGATTTGTACAAGGCATGAATATTGAATATACATGAAATGCAGATTAAACAAAAAGACAATACTATTTTCTGAAATGTAATTATAGTTGGGTTATTAGAAAGCAACAAAGGGTAATGTTTTATCTAACTAAGTAAAGGTTATCAACCTTATATTGTGTGCTATATATTATGTAGGTAACACATTGAGCTTTCTACTCATCAGTAAACATAGTTATGCCTTTCCACTACATACTAGTCAGGAAAAGCAGTATATGTGTGGTTGTGAAAGAATCAGTTTGTCAGATTTTGCTCACATAGACATGCTTGATCACAAACAAATTGTCTGCTGTTGGTTCAGCTGCACTTTAGGGTCAAGGATATCTTCTTGATTTTCACAACAAGGTCTTCAAGGTGACAAAAATCAATTCTAGCATTTATAAAGACAAAATTGCAACTGGTCACAGCAAACACATCTACAAGCAGTGACAATTTAAAGGAAAATTACATCATAAAGTACGTCTGTTAGAAAACCAAAGCTAGAATTGTGAATTCAACCATAAATAGAAGTTATGCTTTTGCTACACAGGATCTCACTTTAGCAAAACCAATATGTTACACTAATACTCATACAAAGAACTTTTTTTAATGTAGGGACAGTTTAGAAATATCATTCAAGAATATGCCTTTTATATTTGAAGCCTTATAACTTTAATACTGAATTGTTATTAAGAAAACATTTATGTTGATATTTCTTCAGGATTAAAAATAAACTGATCACCTAACTTTTCATGGCAAGTGCATTAGTTCATGTGCATTTGATTTTCAGTTTTGTTGCATTAAAGGTTGTCTAAATGCCATGACTAGATGTCATGGTTTAACTCTGGTCGGAAATACAGTCCCATGCAGCCTCTCATTCACTCCCACTGAGTAGAATGGGAGAGAGAATCAGAAGGGTAAATGTGCAAAAACATTTGGGTTGATATAAAGACATTTATAAGGTAAAGAAAAACCCATGTCTACAAGCAAAATAAAACAATGAATTCATTCACTACTTCCCATCATCAGACAGATGTTCAGCTCTTTCTAGGAAAGCAGGGCTCCATCATGCAAAACAGTTACTTGGGAAGACAAATGGTGTAAGTCTGAACTTCACCCATTCCTCCTTCTTGCGTGTGGCTTTTATTACTGAGCATGTTATTTAGTTAGTCGGGGCCAGCTGTCCCAGCTGCATCCTCTCCCAACTCCATGAACACCTCCAGCCTACTTGCTGGTGGGATGGTATGAAAAGAAAAAAAGACATTGACTGTGTGTAAGCACTGTTAAGTTGTAATTAAAACATCTCTGTGCTATCAACACTTTTGAAAACAAATTAAAACATAGCCTCATACAAGATACTATGAAGAAATTTAACTCTATCCCAGCCAAACTGAGGGCACTACATAGACAGAGAAGATTGATTTTATGTTATCTGTTGTTATAACTCAACAAAAGATATCCTTCCCCTCAATAAAGTAAAAAAGAAAGTGCATGATACATCTTAGATTGTACTGTATAGCAGTTAGCTTAAGTAAAATACATTTGGCAATGGACATTTGGCTTGATTAAGAAAAGAGAAAAGTAGGATTTCTGACCTGGAAATTCTAAATAGTAACTTCACTGGATACTTCAGGCTCTCTTGTATTTTTGTGTCCTTTTAACTTAAAAATACAACACATATCTGATCAGATGAGTAATACAGTAATTGTGAAACTGGACTGAAACAGTAAGTAGAGCTAGGGGCAGTACACCTTGGAGTTCAGAATAATGGAAAAAATATTGTTTTTTACCATAATGGCAAAGTTAAAGTTTTCACAGTATCAGTAACTGTTGACATTACTTCCCTTCCTATCAAACATTCCAGTAAAAGATAATGTTTACATCAGTGGTAGGATGTGGTTATAATTATTTTGAAGGACTAGGAAATTAATTAAAAAAAAAAAAATGTTTAGGCCATTCCAAAAGATTCTATATTGCATTTGCCAATGTTTCAACTGAAAAAAAAAAAACAAAAAAGACCCAAAAAACAACACAAAACAAAACAACAACCAAAAAACCCCCAATACTGTACAAAGCAGCATGTTGTTTACAGTTCACCTTTACATATTATTGGAGCACTACTCCATTCATTCAGGAGATCAAATTTTAACTACTCTGTTACTTGAAGGGATCTAAATCCATACTCACCACAAGAACCTCCTGTAAAGAAGGTTCCAGGATATCTTGTGCTTTTTATTTCCTGTTAACTATTCTACTATTTATAAATATATTTATATATTTATAAATATTGTTTTGTCATTTGTAAGAACTATGGGACACAAATTCAGTACAGTTTAGACTGGATTCACAGAAAGGACTCATGGCAGTCAGTTCTGTGTCCACTGTAATGGAAATTGTCATTGCTACAAAATTACACTTCTGGATCATTTTCATATAGATCAGATGTTTTTTTGCTAGAGAATGATCAGGTCTGACTGAAAAACATATGCCTCTCTTCTTTCACAAGCTTTTCCTTCTTTATCTGCCAGAATCAGATGTTGTGCCTTTAAATATGCTCCAAGGTCCTCAAGATTCCATAGATCACAGTTGTCATAGTCTTACTTGAGTATGGAGAAAATAAGTGTTTATCAACAGTTTATATACATATATGAATTAAGCAGCTCCAGGTGAAATTCCCAAACACTGTTTTGGGACATGTTTGTTTATACTCTCACACTTTTATAATGCTTCCTGGACAGTTTAGCCCATAACAGCCACCACACTACCAAATAAATCTGAGGCACGGTTGATAACATAACATAACAGAGGTCAGAGAGCATTTGAACTACACAGTATGGGCAAGGATATATCAATTAATAAAGCAGATGATAAGTAAGTTTCCTCAAGTGAAGCTGTCTACATCATTAAGATCCAAAATAGAACAGGAAGGATGACAATTCTTCTAGGTACTTCTGGAGTACTTCTGAGGACATTTCAGAAAATCCCCATACAAGTACCATATTTTTTAGTGAGCAGGTTTCCAAGAATCACATATATCTTAAAGTTCTGCATGAATGCAAAATTAAAAAAAATGTTCCTATTATAAAAAGACAACTGTTCTACACAAAAATTGCTCAGAGATTAATTCAGAAAGTGAAATGAAGAAAAGAAACCACAATGTACTTGCCAAATGTTTAGAAACAGAGGCCAAATGATGTGTTACAGAATGTGTGACAAAAAAAAACCCAAATAAGTATTTGGGGGGGGAGAGGTGGTGTATGAATTTTTCCAAAATTTCAGCAGCAGTGAATGACTATCCTCTAAATTGTTAAATAATATTTTAATAGCTACACATTGTACGCAAAATGCAAATTGTCTTCTTACTCATCTATTTTTTTTTGTTTTTTTGCTCATTTGTTTGTTTTCCTGAAAACGGTATCAGATGGGATTCTTCTCACCTAAATTTACAATTAGTTTGGATGTGTGCAGCTGAACTAGGCCGTGTTAAGCCTCCTCCATTCTCTTATACTTAGGAGTTAGATGTTTCAAGGTGTGTGTGGATTTAATTACAAATTTTAAAACTTTATACAATTCAGTCAATTTTCTTTTGCTTAGTTGTTTTTTTTTTTTTGTACATAAAAATTATTTGGTTTATTTTTTGTGTACAAAATATATTTGAAATAAGGAATGACACTATGTGCACAGACTACATACCATAGTGAATAATAATAATGATGATGATAACAATAACAGCTAAAAGCAGACTGTCAAAGTGAACCTGACAAAATTCAGTATAATTTCTTTCTTAAGTGCAACTTACTATACAACATAAAATTCACATTCCTCATTAGCTATAAAATATGAAGATACTTTCACTTAAAAGCTGTTTCATTTTGCAATACTTTCTGCTCTGAAAACACTGGGTTATTTTTCATAATGTAAATTCTGTCCTTGAAACTTCTGTTTCTTCAAAGAGAACTTTACCAGTGTCATGAATGATCAGCATGCCTCCACCATTCTTACCAAACCTTGATTATTTTGTTATACTGATACCGTTCTAATTTGCAGCATCCTCCAGTTGTGTGCCAAGTTCACCATAATACATTTTGGTGAAAGGTCATGGATTTTGAATGCTATAATTTCAAATATGCATTCTACAATATAGCTAAAACATTGACATTAGACTTTTATCATCCTTTTCATGTGAGTCAACTTATAGCACAACAGAATAGAGTATTAATTCTGGTTTTTCTCTCTAAAAATACATCCCACAAAAGGCACGAGAATAAATTACATGTGAACTTTTTACTGTTTGCTCAGACTTATTTTAAAAACTTAAGGAAATATGGAAATGCTAATGAAATAAGCTGCTGGGCTCTGATAAGTAACTCAGAGCTAACTTCAAATGTTTCTATTAAAGGAAATCACTGTACTTCTCACTGTTGACATGTATTATCTATTCAGCCACTGCAACATGGTGCCCTTTTTGTTCCATGGCATGTAGTACCAGCCTGGAGAACTTTTTCTGGTAGTAGCAATAGAAAGCAGGAACTAAAAGCTGCACTAGGCAGCAACTGTGTTATCTTCTGAAGATGCAGAAGTGGTATACATACTCATTGTTGCAATGAGTATTTGGTATTTAAAGCAATTAAAATTGTTGTTTGTATCATATTGTTTTATCATTACTAAGTAGAGATTAGTGTCTAAAATGACCAACATAAACCTAGAGGGACAAAACCAACAGAAATAAGTGCTAAATTAATGGTATAAACTGAAACTGCCAAACTCTAAAAACAAATGATGGAAAATTAAGCACTTTTCAGGGTATTCTGCTAAAATAAAACAAATAAAGAAATAAAATTTGCCATACATTTCCTTTGTAAAAAATCATTGTATTATACTGAATGCTGGAATAACAGCTCCCCTGCTGTATAATCCAAATACACTGACAGATAAGAGAAATAAGCACTATGAATATGGAAGTCCTGCAGAAGCTTTATGCAGTATTACTGGAAAGTCAGCTTATTGAAGGTCTCTTTCTGCATAGCTCAGTTCTTACATTGACAGGGGTTTCTCTGTTCCTACAACTTTGCTGTCATTTACCTGACAGTTATAGCGTCCACCACATGATTGTTGTGGAGTTTGAGTGTTATCAAATATAAATAATATATAAACTCTTAATGAGTCACTGAATTCATTCTTTACTAGGCTTGTACTTACAAAAATGTAAATGTAATACATACTTATTTTAAAAGTTTCCTGTTTTATATGGAAATGTATTAATCAGCTTCCAAGCTCAACTATTTGCATTATACACTGAAGATTTGAATGATAATTTGGCTGTTTAATGATAGTAATAACATTACAGAAAACTTAAATACATTTGTTTGATAGAATAGGTAAAGTGATATAAATTACAGGAACAAAACCCAGGCTGAACAGGAATATACATGTAGAGGTATCTGGTCTTTATTAACTGAGTAGTGGTGAGTTTATTCTCTCCTTCACACAGGAGTAGTTAATCCCAGAGTCTTCAAATGGAGAATTGGATTCAATGCTGCTTTTCTAATGAAAAATCAACTTGCATGTGGAAAGATCATTTTGTATTGTGACTACAGTGGCTACAATTATTTTCAAACTCAGTTCATTTACTTGCACTCTTCATAGTTACAAAGAAATCCACCTAGCTATTCTGATATAGCCTTAATTATTTTAGCAGTAAACTGAATCTGGAGGGTAATTGTCAGGCTTCTTTTAATTTTTTATGGCATATAACTATCTGTCCCTCTCCCACAAAATAGTTTCTTGATTAGTCCTAGATTTTCCCTGAAATGGTACATCTTAATTTCCAGGAGGTCAGTGGATGTATTAGCTAATTGAACTTAAATTCCATCTAGACTTGTTGTGTTTAAATAATTTTCCTTTTTTGACACTTTTTATATAAGTAGCAAGGTGACAAGATCTTACTTGTTCGCAATAACCCACATACCTTTTTGTTCATTTTAAGAGAGATTTTTTTGAAATATGTTCAAGAGATGACTCTTCTTACCCTCTTGTTGGTGATGTAAACCTCATTAAATGACTCCATAAAATCTGAGAAGTCATGTCAGTGATGTGAAGTCCCCAGCAACCATGAGCCAGCAATGTGCCTCTGTAGCTAAGAAGGCCAATGGCATCCTGGGGCGTATTAGAAAGGGGGTGGTTAGTAGGTTGAAAGAGGTTCTCCTCCCCCTCTACTGCCCTGGTGAGACCTCATCTGGAATACTGTGTGCAGTTCTGGGCCCCTCAGTTCAAGAAGGACAGGGAACTGCTTAGAAAGAGTCCGTTGCAGAGCCACAAAGCTGATTAAGGGAGTGGAACATCTGCCTTATGAGGAAAGGCTGAGGGAGCTGGGGCTCTTTAGCTTGGAGGAGACTGAGGGGTGTCCCTTTTAATGTTTATAAATATGTAAAAGGTGAGTGTCAGGAGGATTGAGTCTAATGATAGGACAAGGGGCAATGGATGCAAGCTGGAACATAAGATGTTCCATGTAAATGTAAGGAGAAACTTTCTCATGGTGGGGTTGACAGAACATTGGAACAGCCTGCCCAGGGAAATTGTGGAGTCTCCTTCTGTGGAGACATTCAAAACCCACCTGGATGCATTCCTGTGTGACCTGATCTAGGTGATCCTGCTCTGACAGGGGGCTGGGACTAAATGATCTTTCACAGTCCCTTACAAAACCTAACATTCTGTGATTCTGTGTAACATCACACACACTTTTAAAAAGAGTAAAAAGGAGGACCCTGGAAACTATCAAGTCAGCCTTATCCTGTGTCCAGAAAGATCATGGAACAGATTATTCTGGAAAATATGTCAAAACATATGCAAGACAGGAAGGTGATTAGAGATAGCCAACATGGTTTCACCAAGGCCACATCATGCCTGACTAATTTAGTGGTCTCCTGTGGTTGTGTGACTGCATCAGTGGACAAACTACACATATAGTGATATGATCTACCTGAACTTCTGTAGGACCCTTGTTATGTTCTCTCACAATATTCTTCCCTCTAAATTGAAGAGATAGGGGTGATGGATGACTGTTAGATAAGGAATTCTCTGAATGGCTGTGTCCAAAAAAATGTAGTCAATCAATGTCCAAGGGAAAACCAGTGAGAAGTGGTGTCCCTCAGGGGTCTGTACTGGCACCAATACTGTTTAATATTTTAGAATCATAGAACCATAGAATGGTCTGAGTTGGAATGGATCCTTTTACAAATCATCTAATTCACCCTCCCTACTATGGGCAAGGACATCTTTCACTAGATCAGGCTGAGCAAAGACCCATCAAACCTAAGCATGGACACTTCCATTGATTGCGAATTCTATGACTAATTAAACATGAGTTTCTGGCCATTAAGGTTTTAGCCAGTGTGAAAAGTAAATATTAAATCACTTAGAAGTAAACGTTAAATCACTCATAATATTTGCAGTATTCTTAAGTACTGTAATAAAACTATGTATACCAATGTGATAAACACAAGTATTTTAACTGACTTCTGGACTTCTTTTTGTCTTGATTTATGATTTATTTTCTTATATTTTTCAATATCCTTTGACTGTCATTAATTTATTCTGCTGTAAAGAAACAACTTTGGGTCATATTCCATTGTGAATAATAGAGACAGAAATGTCAGAGTCAGGCTGAGATGTGATATCATTGAAGAATTTAAGATCATATTCATATCTAGAGCTATATCTGAATCTTTGAAAAATTGAAGTAGATATTAAACTGATAATGGCACCCAAGAGCACAAGAACTTTTGAAGGATAGACTTGCTTAGAAACACAAAGAAGCAGAGGGAAAGAGGACAAGACTCCCCCGATAAAGACTAATCAATCACCATGGCAGAAGAGACAGTAGAGAGAGAAGATCTGAAGTTGTAAGGAAAAGGTTTGAAGAAAAATAACTATCTAAATAATGCATGAGTTTAAGGAAGAGCTAGATTAGTGAAGAAAAGATTCTTGAAAAAACTTATTAACCATGATCAATCAACAGAGGAGAAAACAAATGAAACATGTATTAAGGTGGAGAAGAGAAAGTAATTTCAGGTAATAAATAAAAAGCACATAAAAGTGAACAAGATTACAAGGAATTTTCTAAGGACTGATAAGACTTATCTGTAAAAGACATCTGCTGCTTACTGTTTACTACTTAGCTTCTTAATAGGTTTAGAATAACAGAGACAAGACAAATGATAGATAAGTTTATACAACAAATGGAATGTTTCCTTCCAAAAAAAGTAAACTATATGGTGTTATTAAAATTTTATAGCTAATGTATCAATTTTTAATCAGTCAGATAGTAATAAATAAGCAACAAATATTAGTATTCATACAAAAGCTAACATTTTTTGTAATACAAATAATGACAGTTTAAAAACCAGCAAAACCCACAAACTGCATTAAAAAAGAAAAAGTATATATTAAACAAAAAATCCAACAAAGACATCATGATGTTTGCCTTATCACAGCCACTCATTTTCAGAAAAATAATAGTGACACTAGAATTTATGTTAAATATTAAACATTAAGTTATCTAAAACACATGTATTTTGAAATTAGTAGTGCTGTTATTAAAAAAAATAAAGGACAACATCAGCAAACACATTAGATAATATTTTTCTCATCAAGTTGTCCTCCCAGTTTAGCTTTACTTTTTGCCAGCCATGAGCCTACTGGAGTGAGAAATCTTCAAACTTTCAGAGACTAGAAACTTCCCTTTAATTTCTAATTTAATATTACAGATGAACAAATTATAAACTGAACTCTCTTAGTCAATTTAAATCTCCATCTCCCTGATCATTTTTACTGTTCCTCCCTTCAAAGAATCCAGATATTTCTACAACTACACAAATATGACAATCTATTTTGATTTGTCCAATCAAGATCCAGTAATTAATAAAGCATTTTCTGATGGATCTTTGACACCTTATACAAATTAACAGTGCATATTCTTTACGTTTGTTCTTAAACAAGATGAAATGTGAATTCTGTGCAAATAGATAATAAAATGTGCAGTACTGTCTGTTTTGAACAAGACCATGAATGCCAACAGTGGCTGTTTTGACCATGCATTTTCAATTCAATTAGAAAATGAAAGAAACATATGACTTGTACCTCAAGAAAATATTAACATTCTTGGTACAACTTTCATTTTATAGAATAAGTAATTGGATTTTCCACTATAAATAGTGATACAGAGACTTCTACCTAAAACAATTTTAACAATGTGGGTTTCTTAAATTACTAACTTTGAGGTACTGTGACCTTATTACTATATGCATTTACACATGTAGCAGATATGTCTCCAGGTGTAATGTGTTGCATATATTCAATACCCTTGGTATAAATAGGTACACAGCAGATTTCTATAACAAGATGACTTTTTTAATCATTTGGGTTTATATTTTTTTATACATGTTTTTAGTAATGCAAATATGATTTTGCTTTTTTCATAAAGTACCAGTGGTCATACAGAATAATACCTTATCAGCAGATATGTTCTCCCATATGACATGAAATCTCTGTTCCATCCACACTCACAAGTCAGATTCTGAGAACAGGAGAAAGCTAGTTTGCCTTAGGTCTTTTCTGCACATTTCATAACTTTCTGTTATTTTGGGGATCACTACCTTCTTCCTAGGAACTGGTCTAAAAATCTTCCATGGTATTCTCTGCAATGGTATCCTAGTCTTTGTATATGAATCATGTCTAATGAAAAATATGTCCAATTGTCTATCATTTCAAAGTAGACCCCTGTGTATAATACATGATTCAGTTCATCAGGAAAATGTTGAGTACCTACAATGAAATTACTGCAACATGGCTATGTCTCAATGGTGCTGATAAATATGACTCCATCCCAGTCAAAACCAGTACACTTAGGCACAGAAAAGAAACTTCAAACCAGGCTTTTGAGAATGGAATACTAAATCCTGGATTATATGCCTTCCCTACAAATAAGAGTTATATGCCTTCCCTGTATGTAATGCCTTGCCTTACCAGTGTGTTCTGTTTTGAATCAGAACAGCACAATTCCGTTCAGTGATTTTACTTTCCAGCTAAGTTTCTTCTAACTGCACTTTCTGAAGTCAGCAGGCTGTTTACACACAGTGTCTGCTTCTAGCAGTGATAACACTTGAAGTTTAGAGTTGCTACCAAAGATTGGTATGCAGACAAAGATCACTGCTAAATCTTGTGTATCACATTGTGGGGTGTCATGAAGACAACTCTGTCCCTTCTGCTATCACTCCCAATCAATGTGCTCCTGAATGCAGTTCCAGAACCACTTCCTGAACACAGGTCCCATCTGCTCCTGACTCTAGTCCGGGACTTCTCCAGTGCATGCTCAACAGCATGAGTGGTGAAGGTAACTTAATTGCCATTGGAGGTGTGTATGTGTTGGGGGGTGTGTGTACTGAGGTAGTGTGGTACATTTTTTTGATTACTATTATTTTCATTAAATCTATTCTAGTTTTCTTTTTGAATCAGTAAATCTCTCTCCCTTATTCTCTTTCTCTTCCCCTTCGGGGATGGATGTGGGGTTAACAGTGAGCATCTATTCATCAGACAAGAGATGTTCATCAGTCTTGCCCGCTTACCTCACTCTAAACCTTTACACAGTGTTAGAAATCAACCAGGTGCTTTGAAAAGGGATCCAAATAGTCAATAAACGGAATCGCTAAATTAATCTAGCTAATTAAATCATATATCAGGTGATTGTGCACAACTTGGCACCATTCTACATACAACATCCTTTTACTAGAAAGTCAGTCAAGTGCACCCTTTGCAGTACTTGGCCCATATTTTCTCATGGGCTGTGAGACTCGTGTAACATTGAGACATAGTTGTTATCTTTTGAACATTTTTTGTACAGTGCCAAGTGTAATAACGTGAAAGCATAAAATGTCTTGCATGGTCTGGGATGTCTCATGAAGGTTTGTGGAGGTGCTTCACAAACTCTTTGGATTTGTGATGATTTTGAAAGACTGCATAGTGTGAAAGAAATTAGATTTAATGTTGTTTTATTCATGATACTTAATAGAAGGATACTTAAGAGAAAACTATTAGTTTTTCCCTTGGCAGATTTCAAAGGATAATAATGAACGCTGATCTTCAGCAGACATATTTGGTCTCTGGATCTAATTGTGTATGTAAATGCTTTCCTGTGATCTTGACTTCCACTCTTAAAACATTGTTACAATGAGGAGTCCAGACAACTCTCTCTAATAAGCCACTGAACATTTCTTATTGGCTTAACTCTAGGAGCCTTCCTGTTGCCAGTGGTTCACAGCTGTGAGTAACATTTAAAGTTTCCTCCATGGACACACTGGCATTTAACTGTGAAATTTATCTCTAGACAGACAAGACATCTAAAAAGTTGGTTTTATATCCTCAATAGGTAAATGTAAATAAATCCTCTCTTGGATTTATTCTTTAGGTTTTTATTTGACTTCAATAAAAAATAAGCAGGAAGTTCAAGGTCAGATAACTTAGTCTGAAAATTCAATTTTCCCACTCTTTCACCATTTAAATTGAGCTGGATTCTGTAAGATAAATCATTATCACAGTTAACTGGGAGATAATTTTATTGTCTACCTGCTTACCAGACCTAGAATGTCTTGAAAACAATTAAAGCTTGTTATTACATTCCCAAATGTGTCACACTGTTAGCACCTATTTTGTGTGTTAATCATATTGTGTGGCACTTATTTTGTGGTTATTCCTAGAACTCGCCTCTGCTATACTGATGCCTACCAACATATTTCCCATTAGTATTCATCCTCCAGAAATACAGCATTTTGCTTTTGTCTCAGCTGAATTTCATTTTCTTGATTACAGATCCTGCAATAATTTGTCAAGACCAGTTTGAAGTCTAAGCTTCTTTGCCAAACTGCACTTCCTTTCTGTTCTGCACATTTTAGAAGTTATACTTTATTTTCTAACATAATGTTAATGAAAATCTAACTTTAAGAGTGTTCTGGTTTGAGTGAGAACAGAGCTAATTCTGATCATGATAATTTACTTTTCAGCTCAGTTCTTTTAACTAACTGAACTTTCTGAAGTTAGCAGACTGTTTTCACAGACAGAGTCTGCTTCTAGCAGTGATAACACCCCACATTTAGAATTAGTGCCAAGGATTGGTGTGCAGACCAAGGCTACTGCTGGATCTTGTGTACCACATTGGGGGGTACAGGAAAGTGAGAGGCTGCACCTGCAGGGAGGAGCGGACGGGACAGGTGACCCCGAAATTGACCAAAGAGGGATTCCAGCCCATATACATCATATTCAGTGTAAAGCTGAGGGATCTGGAGGGTCTAGGGTCTCCCTTGTCTCCTTGTCTTTGTCCTCTTGCACCACTTTGACAGCTTTGCTTGGCTTGGCTCAGGTCCTCTTTTGGTTTCTTCCTCAGGGCGTCTAAAGAGGACTCTGTTATGCCTTCTATCCCAATCTGTGTGTTCCTGAATCCGGTAACAGAATCCAGCTCCTGAACACAGGTCCTGTCTGCTGCTGGGTCCAGTCTGGGACTCTTCCAGGGCCTGCTCCACAGCATCAGTGGTGACGGTGATGTAAATACCATCAGAGAGGTTGGTTTCGATACTGGTGTTGTATATATTCTATTTCTATTATTTTCATTTTAATTGAAGATGTTCTAGTTTCCTTTTTCTAATCCCTAAATCTCTCTCCCTTATTCCCTGTCTCTTCCCCTTTGGGCAGGGAGGGGGGTTAACAGAAAGCATCTGTTATTGGTCTAAGGGGCCGTCCTGACCCTAATCTGTGACAAAGAGAGACCTTTTTGGAGTATAAGGTGCTTCACAATTATATATGAAGCCACTGACAACTGTTCTTGAACAATCAATTTTCAGCCAACTTGAATGGCTACAACTAGACTTTATTTATGAGATGTTATGTGATGTTTCTGCTGTACTTTTTGTATGTCACATCTTCTGCTATAGTTCACAAGAGAAAGAATAAATCTCCATCCCACTGCCAAACATTATAGACAAACATATACAATTTCTCAGTTCTCTGTACCCCCATCTATTCTTTCAAGTTCTTAGAGATACTGTGGTGATTTAGAGTGTCTTCCTTTAAGTCCTTTGCCATGCCTTAGTGAATTATTTCATCTGGCCCTGAGGAGCAAAACACAGATGCCATAGCAAGACATTCTTTAATCTGACATTGATGTGTGCATTTTTTTTTTCTTTTTTTTCCTCTGAATGTTACTTTGAATCCCTATCTCCTTGGTAAGCATATGTTATCTACCTTGTCACAGGTGACCTTTTCACATACATCTAATCTAAGACTGCAATGTAATATCTCCATAACTTTCCCATTTAAAGATAGTCTATTTTCTTGTGTATTAAGCACTTATACATTCTCTTGCTGCTTTTCCTGTCTCTTGCTACTTAAAACTGGTTTCGTTTTGCTGCTTTTTTTCTCCTGATTTTCTCTTTATGCATTATTTCTGTGAATTTAGGGGAAAGTAAAACTAAACTAAAAATACATTTACCACTTAATCTTACTTTGCAGCCTGAGGTAGAAATTAAAGCAAAAATGTTACTGTGTCATTAATTATATGTCCCTTGGGGTAAAATGTTGGCTTTGCTCACTAAGGAGTAGTACACTAGAATGTGAAGTAAATGATGGAACAAACTTTATGCTTCTCTAAGCTTGAAGAAATCAAAGGAGTTCCATCAGAAGTGATTTTTTACAATCAGCTTAATTTCCCCAGTATTTAAGTAATTGATTCTTACTAGTTAATTAGAAACTGCACAATACTTTGATGATTAGTATCCCTACAGATGTTCATTGCTCAATCAATTGTTGGTTAATTTCATTTTTTTCTTGTCTTTTATTCTGTTAAATGCACATGAAACCCACTATCATTGAATGTCTCTGCATGTATTTTTTTACAGCATTTAGATAAACCACTGAACACCAAAACCTTGATTTTTAGAGGCCTGACTTGATTAAACTAATGATATTTGTTGAGCAGCTTAAATAAATTGTTATATAAAGCTTTGTTCTAAATTATGAGAATCAAGGATGTTGTAGATTTTATGGAAAAATTTTGTAATGTTTAGTGCATATTTTGGGGGGTTTGTGGTAATTTTTAAAATTTTCAGCATGAAATATAGACATAAACAAGTTTTAAATTCTGAATTTCTGAGAAAAAAGTATATTTTGGTTAGTACTTTGGTAAAATTATTTTATTTAATTTTATTCTGCTGAAATGATAATTTGAGAAGTATCTGAGCAATGAACATTTAAGAAATGTATTTGAGAAGAAATAAACAAATTTTATAATTATTTAGGATATTCTCTAAGTCCCAGTACAGAAACTTCATAGAGATTCATATGAAGCTCAACTACAAACAAGATGTTCACAGCATGATTGAGGAACTTCCCCTCTGAAGCACTTAGAGTATGACTGTGGGTAATTCCCAGTAACAATGTGCAATGCTTAATAAGGACCAAATGTCAGTAATCTTTTACTTGGAGATTCTCAACTGAGAATGACTGAATGAATCTGAGTGTGTAATTAAATTTTATCAGGCAAAGAAACAAGGAATTCTATGTCCATGTACAGTGGTTGAAAGTCAGCAAAACACCATTGTTTAAGGTCATTCTTTAATGCACAAAAATGCCAACAATTCCAACTCTGAAAAACAAGTCCTCTTAAAAAGTTTTTAGAGAAATATAGAAAAAAAAAAAGGAAAAAATAAAAAAGAGAAAAACAATGAATCATGCGTGAGGAACTCAAAGAAACTTAACTATACAAATGTATGAACTGCTTTCTCTGTCAAGGAATTCAAATCAGAATGTAATCCATTGTCAAGAGAGGTGCTGAGAAGAAAATAAACTCCACCATCACTGAGTTAGAAAAAGGAGAAAAAAGAATACTGTGGGAAATACTGCAAATATTTACTTTCTAAAAGCATTCACTTTAAGATGCTTAGGTTAAACATTTAAAATTTTTACTAGTATTGCAAATTTTGGTTTCAACTGATTATGTGCAACACTCTTTCTTTGTACTGCTCAAATAATCACTGTTCATATCTTTGATGATCTTTCCAGTCTGTAACGTTTAAAGCATAATCCATTGTTCTCTGTCAGGGTCCCGTGTCTGTCTCAGTATATCTGTCCTCATTTATTTGTATCTAATTTATCAATATATTAGAATTTGTACTAAAATGTCAAGTAGTAAAAAGGAAGAAGAAATTTATTAAATGCATCTCAATGGAATACATATTTAGATGAGAATGATTCTCAAAAACACTAGCTGAAAAAAAACCCAGGAATTAGATAGGTACATGAAAAATAAATAGGCTTTTTTGAGTGGTTAGCTCAAACTTTAATGAAACTACTTAAAAATATCCTGGCATCTTTAGAAACTAGTAACAAACTGCCTATATGTAGATTAGGAGCTCAATTTTAATAACAGTGTTTGATCATTTGTCTCAAGGAGAGCAGAATAAAAAGTTAAAAAATTAACACTTGTTTTGCTTAATCTAGAAATATCTTATTACCTATGGTCATATGCTATTTAAAAATACAGTACCCAGAAAGAAATATAACTAAAATCTTTAAAAGTAAAGGATACAATTAAAAAAAAAAAAAAGGGGCTAAAAACTATTTTTGATCCAAAATCTTATATTTGTAATAAAAACATTTTTTGAAAGCTCTGAGTTTTACTGCTTCAGAAAATGTTATACAAATATAAATGTAAATTATTTTAGAAGTTGCTATGTTTATGTACTTTAGAGAAACAGGAAAACAGAGTATTCAATAAACTAATGCAATTAATGAACAATTGATAGATATGGCTATAGTGTCTTTTCAATTGTTTAAAAATAGTAGTATCAATGTTGTATAACTATAATAATTTTCTTCTGTAAGAACAGATCTGTCAAGTACAGTTTGTCTAATACCTCTTGGTGTTTCTCTTATTCACCATAATTTGCAATCTTTATTGTGTATTTATAGGTAATTCTACAAATCCACAAATTCTATTCATGTAAGCATCATTACTTTGAACCTAATAAGTTCAGTCAGTTTAGATTATTCCGATGTAGCTGGGAACCCTCTATTCTGGTGTGTATTAGGTACTACCGAAAGTATTTGCAATGCTATTAACATAAACAATGTAATTGAGTTAATGAATACTATGAAAGAAAGAGCACACTGAATTAAAATAAGTATTTGTTTAAATGAGTCACTTTCTAATACATTTTGATTCTCCATTTATTAATTATAATCTATCTTTATTTTCCTGGAAAGCCCTTTCTTTTCAGCAAATTTAAACTGATTGTCAATAAGTAATACCATTCCTTACTTAGCTCAGTGCTCACCAACACTGACCATTCACAAAAGGCTGATAGCAATGTTATGTAAGGAACTTCTGAGAAAATAAGTTGTTACATTGAGTTTTGACAGAAAGATAATAAACATTAACTAAATAGGTGACCTGTCTGAAAAAAATAAAATTAAAAAAAAAATAGATCTTAACTGTACAGAAGTATTATCTGAGTTTTTAAGTGAAAGTGAAGAAAGAGAATCTTTTCCTTTGTATGGTTTACAGATCTAATTCAAACAAAGTTTTTATAATCCACTGCATTAATTTGTAACATTTCTGTGGGAAAACATAATTTCTACTTTTCTTTTATTGATATACAAAACCAACTTTGCTACTCTGTGAGAAATTCAAGTTCTATTTCTGACACATCAAAATGTGGGAAAAAATTATGTAGAAATTTAAGCCATGTAGAAATTATTGAAGAAATAGAAATTTATTACTATATTGCTATTATATATTTTCCTTAAATATTATAATTCTTCAAATTCTTTCTGAATTATAATTCACTTGGAAAACTCTGCTATTCAATCTTTCTAGTGGTTCTTCCTCATTAAAATAACATCCTTTTCTCAGTTCATTGGATGGGGTCCCTTTATACAGAACAAATATATAATATGTAGACTGTCATCCTTACTGATATGAAACTACTTTGGAGTTTAACAGATTTTTTTTATATAAGGAAGATATGCTGAATATTTCTGCTTCCACTTTCTCTGTTTAAATATTTGAGTAATTCAGATTTATACTGAAATACTAAAGAAAAGAATACAAACTTATAGGACATATATTCCCATTTACGGAAAAAAATAATAGTTTGAAGTTCTTACTACCAAGTTCTTGATGCTTCAAACTAGAAATACTATTAGAATAATATTAGAAATACTAATTAAAGAAAAAAAAAGTTTAAAAAGTTACTGTAGCGTAAAACAGAAGAAAGCTGAACCTGAAAGTTTAATTTAACAGCTTGTGTTATTAATTTTAGCATAGCATAGCTGTTGTACAATGAAAGATGACTTACAAGCTGAAAAGAAGGAAAAATACTCAACAACCATGAATGTAGGAAATTCTCTTGTTTATTCCCTCTCAAATATATCTACAAGGGACAGCAGGATTTTTCTGTTTTCATTACTTATTTGCATTTAATACATGGAGTTCTAATGAGAAGAAAATCCCCCAGGAAAAGATAAGAGACCTATTCTGCATATTTGATAAAGTTTAGTAATTCTATGTACATCTGTCAGAAGAAGCAACAGTGTCATCAATAGCAGTGACACATACGTCAGTAATATACAAGGCAAAGAAAATGGAATGTCATAAAATTAAGTATTAAGAATAGATTCTGGACATTAGGAATGTAGTTTAGGAAGAGATGTACTAAATTTTGTAATTCCTTTCAATGTTGCATTTTGTGTGCAGGAGTACACAGCTGTTGCAAAGTTTTGCAAAGCCATGCTTCCATAAGAAAACCAACTTTATCATCACTGGAGTGATTTAAATACTAGAGTGAGAAATCCATAATGAGATAATGGAGTAAAAGGTGGAATTTTTTTGATGTTACAGAAATTTCTGAAAAAGAATGTAAGACAAAAAGAGGTTAGTTTATTTATTCTCAGCTTTATTGGCTTTAAAAAGTGTTTTCATTTTGATTGCTACAAATCAAAAATATTTTCTGTGAACAGAAGCTACTTTTTCCAAAGAAATATGTCATCCTTCCCTCTATTGCTTATACCACATTAAAGACATAGGAGTGTATGATTTCAGGTACTGTTGTAATTTCAGGTAATTATCAGTTTTGTACCTCTTATTTAAAACTGACCCTCATAGAGAGGTGCAAAAACTTCTCATATCAACTGTGCTTGACATTCATATATTATGAAGATGGTGAGGACTTAAAGGTCAAGTTAGCATATTCAAATAAATAGAAATGGGTCTTGAAAAATGATGGTTATTTTCCATTGGGACATTTCAAAGGATGTTATTAATAAAAAAAATAATAGTGAAATTTTTTTTTTAAGACAAAAAGATGTTTTTCATTTTCAGTTAACAAGTCTTACTTTAATTGCAGAAGTTTCATCAAATAAAAATCTGGAGATTTGAAATGAATAACAATTCCTCTGTCATAAACATCTACAACAAGCAAAAAAGCAGCCTGTCTGTTGCAGACCAAGAAAATCAGGGAACTGGTCTTTCAGTGGAAGATAAAACTGAAGCACAGAATCAATTGATTCAAAAAGTAAAAAATTCATTGTCTTTTAGAAGTGAAAAGGTGCAGTAGCAAAGGATGCTAAGACTGGTGTTTGTGCTTGCCTGTAGATAGAGACAGCAGGAGAGTTCTCTCTGCTGAGGTGATGAATAATTAAAACATAATTAGAACCTAACATATGGAATCATATCAGACTTGCTGTTGGAGGCATCCTTTTGGTTATGAATGTGGAGGCGTGAGTAATGTTAGCTCTTAAAAAAGTATAAGCAAGCTGAGAGAGCCTAAATTGAGGATTTTATCTTCTGATGGTTATTACAACAGGCAGAGCTATTTAGGTAG
>JANIJG010007670.1:6130-32079 GCA_024611175.1 Megaceryle torquata
AAAGGAAAGAGGGGGGGAAAAAAAAGGAAAGAGGGGGGGAAAAAAAAGGAAAGAGGGGGGGAAAAAAAAGGAAAGATCACTAGATTAATGCAGACAATGCCACAAAGAAATGAAAACTGGCATTTGATTAACACAGAATAAACTGTTAAGTCATTAGGCTCAAAGTAACAGGGCACCTATTCATGAAGGCTTTAAAAATCAAATTCATCTTTCATGAATGTGAGAGTATCAGACAAACAGCAACCCCTGTGGCAAAAGCAACCCTTTAGAGCTGGCCCAGCCTGGGAGAAAGGGCTTTCCATCAAAGAGGGCCCAAAGGAGTGTTGGAAGGGGAAGGGCTCACCGAGACAAGCACAGCCAGTTTAAAAATAAACAAGGAGTTGTAAAAATACACACTTCTAAAGCCATTAGTCCTGGCTATTTTATCTCAGTCACCGGCAGCAGTGGAAGGAGGGCTCCTGGAAGCAGCAGCCTCCAGAGTCCAAGGAGAGCTTTCAAACAAACAGGGAAGAACACTTCTATTGCACAGCATGCAAAGCTACAGCTCCTATGGCTAGGCACCAGCGAGGAAGGAATCCCAGTTACTGAGAGGCAGAATGAGAAGGCTACAGATGATTCGAGTATTAAAGATCATTTAGTCTCCCATCCAAAATGAATCCCAACTTTCAGAAAGATCAGGAAGAAACTGCAAAGCACAGAATCACGGGAAGGTGGGGGCTGGAAGGGACCTCTGGAGATCGAGTCCAACCCCCCTGCCAGAGCAGGGTCACCCAGGGCAGCCCACACGGGAACAGATCCAGGAGGGGCTGGAAAGTCTCCAGAGGAGACTCCACAGCCTCTCTGAGCAGCCTGTTCCAGGCTCTGTCTGTCTCTCTCACAGTAAGGAATTTTTTCCTCGTGTTGAGGTCGAATTCCAAAAGCAGTTCAGAAAGACCAGAAGAACCCCACCAAGTAAAGCCACCGCTACCTACGAACGCTCTCAGGATTTCCGAGGAGAGCGCAACCGGCCGGGCTGGGCGAGCGCGGTGACGCGCGGGAGCACTCACCCACAAGTACTGCAGCAACTTCAGCAGCCGTGGACAGTAATAATACTCCATCTTCCACAGCACAAAGTTAAGGCAACCCCATCTTCATCCCGCATCAGCCTCCGCGCTCCTCCCCACCTCCAGCAGAAGTTAAGAGCGGACCGGAGCGATTCAGCGTAACCTGACTAACGAACGCCTCTGTCTACAGCCCCACGTCACCGCTGGGCTCTGCGCCTTTAACAGATGCTGGGGCTACTTATAAGCAGTTGCTGAGCTACCAGCACCACGTGACTTAACCACTTGTTATTTAGCATCTAACTGCTCAGACTTGGCCCATCTCGGTTAATCCGCAACGCCTTAGTCCCCAATTAATAATAGTACTTTGGGTTTCGCACCAGAAACCCTTCAGCTGAAAGGAAAGGGAAGCTTCTAAACCCACCCGGTTCGCAGGCTGGGTTATGAAACGCTATTAATGCCCCCATGGCTGGCAGGGTTACTGGCTGACCTTATTTTTTTGGTGATGTACAAGAAAAAGCAAAAGCCGTACGTGAAAGAAAAGCTCCTGCTTTCAATATCAAAACGTCTTTTGTGAAAGAGAAGAAATAAACACAACAAAGTGTCTTTTTTTATATACCACTGGAATGTTCCCAGCCAACGAATACTACCAAAAAAGGAAGAAAGCCCCAGCAAAACCCAGTTATTAACCAACACGGGGTCATCCTCCTCCGGGCTGCGTTAGAAATAGGAAGCAAGAGCTGAATGACCACACAGGGGTAGGTAAAAAAAAAACCAAACAAACAATTAAAAAAAAAATCATAACATTTCTATCTATCCCTACACTTTTGTACCTATGTCCTTTTTTCAATGGGGAAAGGCAAGGGACAGGAGCCAGTCCCAGGAGGACCCATCCCAGCACTCCTTCAGCCCCCACCTTCCCCAGGGAGGGACAATGTGGAGGTGACACAAACCAGCTTCCGGGACACCACAGACTCCTTTGCATTAACTTTCAGTTCTGGATGTTTAAGCTGACAAATTCATTCTATTTTCTTCCAGGCTGATTCAGTTTTTAGCCAACAGAACAACTGACACATGCTGGGTTTTTTTTCTCCTTTAGTACATCTGTTTCCACCTGGGAAGGGGTGAAGCTGCACTATCAGAGGCTTTATGCAGCCAGAAGATGAGGCAGCTTGCACCTCAATGGGCAGAGACTCCCCTGTCACCGGCAGAACTGGGACAAGCCATAAATTCATCTGCACATGTTTATAAAACATTTATCTTCTCTCTCTTGCAGTTCATTTCCAAAATATTTTTAAGAGTCAGCTCATGATTTTCTTAAACAAATCCTCCTCCACCCACACACCAGAGTCTCAAATAAGCGCAGCTTTATATGGATACCACCATGGATACCAGATTTTCCCCACTGAAAGACAAAACCACCGAGTTTAATATAAAATAAATAAAAAATATAAATATATATCAAAATAATACATGCCTTCAGCTGTTCTAGTACCAGAGTGCTCTGTTTTAACCACACAGAGCAGCAATTTTGGCTATAAACAACCGCTGCACTAGAGCTACTCTGCTGGCAGATGAAGGTGCCATTTCTATTTGGGGGGGGATGAGCCACTTCACACATTCCTCAGCATTTAATTCATAAGCTTCCTATCAGTTTGGATGACTTCATCAGAAATTGAGGTTGGTGACCCAACGTCAGAGAATTAGAGACATGTGTCAGCTGTGATGGAATCACTACGGTGTATGGAAGACAATGCAGGGGCACTAGAATTTATCCACAAAGAAATGACTTCTCCAGAATTAAGACTGCACCTTGCTTCCACCTAGAGTTCTGTTAGTCCCTAAGAATCCAGTTTGTGTGCTGTCCTGAAAAGATTCAGTCAAACAGTTGTTTATTACGAAAGGAGGTTGGAGCCAGGGGGGGTCGGGCTCTGCTCCCAAGGAACAAGGGACGGGACAAGAGGAACCGGCCTCAAGCTGCCCCAGGGCAGGTTTAGGTTGGAGCTGAGGAACAATTTCTCCAACCCCTCCAGGGCTGTCCCAGGCTGCCCAGGGCAGGGGTGGAGTCCCCGTGACCCCTGGAGGGGTTTCCAAGCCCCTCGTGGAGCTGTGGTGTTGAGGGCCATGGGTCAGTGGTGCCCTGGCAGTGCTGGGGGAGCGGGTGGACTGGATGACCTGAAAGGTTTCTGCCAGCCTGAACAATTCAATGATTATCACAGGGAAATAACGCAGCAAATGCACATTGATTTAAGCGGTTTCATCAAAGAATACGGACAGGGCAGTTGAGGAGAGAATGTGAATGAAAGCAAATCTTATCCTACAATAAAAGGAGCAAGCTGGGACTCTGAGCACTACGGCCTCGTTAGAAAGATACCGGCATCTCGAGCGGCCACCACTATGCACTGCAGCCTATTTTTTTTTGTCACTGTGCCACAGGAGAAAGCAAGCAACATCACAAGGAACCAGGTAAGACTAAAACACATTCAAACAAAACGGCGGCCGTTTAGCTTCCTTCTCATCCTGTTGTACAAGCCTACCAAAGCAAAGCCCAGACCACATTCCGATTCAGAGGAAACACGTCACTGAACCGTGACCGTGCCGCGGGTCAAACACAAGCTCCGCGCGTCTCTCCACCAGAGGGAAGTGTTGAAATGCGCTGATGACAACGGCGACTGCGCAGCAAAGTCTTGCTTGTTTTCTCCAGATGTCTTTTCTCCAAATACAAACGGTGGCATTAACCCTGCTGCCCAAAGAAACGGTTCATTTCTACCTAACCCTCCGGGGATATCTATGTGGGGCTTTGGAAAACGTGAAAGCACGGTGGGTTTTGTCCCAAACAGATGTAAAAATCACTTCTCCGTGCCTGCCCACTCACGATTCACATGCTCCAAGGCCATGCTGCCCTTTTTGCTACCCGGGTGCTGCAGAACAGAACACCCACCACGAGGAGGCTTTTCAGAGCCACACGAAGGGGCAAAGCGCTCGAACCCTGCTGGACCCCAGTGGGTGCTGGATGCACGAGCTTTCTCTTTGAGTGGGTCAACAGCCTTCCCTCCCCATCTCCAGCGACGCTTGATGAAGTCAAAGGTTTATTGGGAGTAACCTCACACTAAGTGCGGACCAGGCTGGAGAAGAACAGTTGTATTTATCTGCATACACCTGAACAGGTCAATTACCCAGCGCTGGTTCTGACAGCACTTCCACCACGTGTTCCACCTCATCGGTGACATCTTCACACGTCTGCCCCGTAACAGCCACTAGGGATTGAATCATAGCAGCTGATTCTGCAAAGGACCCAAACGCACCCCAAGATCAGCATTCAACCTCAAGTCCATGCTATGCATGGGAAAGACAAGGGAATATCAGCCCTTGGGTGCCTTCCATGAAGGTTTGGGACTAAAACTGGAACAATATGAGCCTGTTTCCAAAGCTATTAGGAAATTTGCTTACAAAATCCTTAGAGAACTGGGTGTTTTCTTTTTCTTCACTACAAGAAGGAAAAAAGAACTCGCTCCATTCTTTTCCTTTCTTCTGTCTTGTTGTCCATTCTCTATTAAAGGGCTCTGAATAGCAGCATGAGCAATTAAAGCCCAGGATCTCTGGGAGGACAATACACTCAGCCACCACACGAGTGTGCTGCAGACTGAGAGGACAGAGAGGATCTGACCTTGGGACGGTTACTGCGGTGACAGCTCAGTCACTCCTCCTCCAGACAAGCGGAAGAGTTTTGAAAAGACGTGGGCACATCCAGATTTACTAAAGTTTTATAATTCTTAAGCATATATATTTGCAAGAGTGCACTCTGAAGTGCTACAGGATTATTCCAGTGTAGCAAACCTGTTTCCATGCACAAAGTTAAAAAAATACAAAAAAAACAAAAAAACCCCAAACCAACCAAAACACAAACCACAAAAACCCACAAAAAACCCCAAAACCCAAACCTAAAAAACCCAACAAACCACAGCCACCACCCCAGCACTTGCAGCGTTTCAAAATGAATTCATCCAGTAAGGAGGGATTTTAGTGGCAGCAGCAAAGTCTCTCTTAAAATTGTAGAGTTCTGAGTTGCTGGTGTGGTTTTCAAATCCTTCATTTTCCACGGGAAAAAAATTGATTATTTAATTTCTTATGTAACTTTTGACAGAGCCAGATCTTTGCTTTGTATTTCAGAACAACCTCTGGACATAGGATGCTATTTCCCAAGATCCAATTCATCTGCGGGCTAAAGTGATCCTTCTGCAATGTAGGAGAGTATCACCCAACAACTTTACATGGGAATTTAGCTCAAAAGCAGCACATTAGAGACAGCTCAGACCGCTGGGAACACCAGCTGTGATTCTTCACATAAAGACTTCTCTTAGAAAGCCTGAAAAATGGTGGGTTTGCTTTTCTATGACATTGTCCCAGCCACTTCTCAGCACAAATTTTCCAGAAAAGATTTTCTGGAATATAGTTTTCATTATCTAAGCTGATGAATAAACAAGAAGCATAATGATCTAGACCCATCTTAAAGAGTTTAGGATGAAAATTCTCCACTTAGAAGGAAAAATAAGCACTCTGCACGGTCAGCGCTTCGTGCGTGAGGATTTGGCACAGACCAGGGGGTGAGCCCCGGGCAGGAGCGCGCTCTGCCAGCTCTCTGCTCCTCCTGCTCCAGGACCCACTCTTTCCTTCACAGCTATTTGCAAAAAGGAAAACACTGCCGAAGAGAGTAAATCAGGCTGCAGCTCCTTATCCCTCCCTCATCCCTGCCAAAGAACCTCCTCCAAAACAACCTGCCAGCCCACTATCCGCCCTCCTGTCCTTATAGGAACCGTGGTGGCTCCTCTGAGAGGAGACCAAGGGAAAATCTGTTGCATCTGGTTTGTCTGAACTCTGCTTGGTCCGGTCTTTTCTAGAAGCCTGTTAAAGTTATGTACGCTGTTAGTGACCCAGGCAGGCACAGATGTATATAAAATGCCCTTTAGGAAAAAGTTCAAAGGTGAAAATGGAAAATGATTAGATATCACTGTCCAGCCGAGCATGCCTCGATGCACGGGGGTGTCCCTGTGCTAAGGGAGTCACCGGCACTTCCTACGGGCATTTCACCCAAGTCAGCACCAGTAGTGATACAAACGAGGGCCACTCACCCAGGGAAAAAAAAAAATCAATAGTAATAATAATTTGCTTCCTTCAGAAAAAACCAACCAAACCAAACCAAGAGCTGCTCCCAAAAGATCACTGTTGGCAACTTCTAACATAAACCCAAACCACTTATTTCCAAATAATGATCAAACTGTAGAGTTAATTTCACAGCCTAGCTTGGTAGCATTAATAAAATAATATGCACACATTTTAAAGCTTTTTCAGGCTCTCCAGGGAATAAATATGCTTAAAAAAATAAAAATTGAGCCATCTAGTACAATACAAATTCTGCAAGAAAATACAAGCCCAAAGGAGATGAACTCTGTCAAGAAGCTCGTGTCTGCTCCCTCGCTGCAAAGCCGAGAAGCGATAGAGACAACTCAAAAGTTTCTCCTCACCCTCCACTTTAGGCCCAAGGAACACCCAGATACCTCCAGCAATACCTTTTTATCCTCCTGGAAGAAGAGCTCTGACTGCAGTGGCATCCTGTGTTTCCACCTGCTCTCCGCGCTCTCCAAAGGGAAGCTCTGCCGGCAGCGGTGCAGATCCCTCCTGCCCCTCGCTTCCTGCAGAAGCGGGACGTTGTCTTTTCCTTGGCGGATCTTTTCCGAATAGGACCGTCTTAAATCCGTGGGTGCACTCCCCAGCCCAGATGGGGAGCTTCTCCAATCACTTTTACTTTTCACGTGGGATCCTGAGTCGCTCTCCCACGTCGCCCGACTTGCGCTGTCCTTGCTCCTCGTTACAGAGCTCTTTGCTACGCTTGTGCTCCAATCGCCTTCTGGAGACACCTCCAAGAACTGTTCTTTCATGATCAACTTCTTCTGGAAGAGCCCATCATCTGCCTTGATGGACAACTTGGAAGCAAAACTAACTTCCCACCTTTGGTCTGTGGCGGCTGCCTTGAGGGGCTGTACCTTATCGAGAGCAAGCTTTGGACTCTGATTCCTGGACGTTAAGCTCACTTCTTCATCCTCATCAACGATGAAAGTTTTCTTCCTAGTGAACTGCACAGGGGAATTTACAAGCTTCTCTGAAAAAAAGCAGCTGGGGTTTCCCCAGTAAGGAGGGCTGAGCTTTCTGTCTTTGGACTTCAGTTTATCAAATTCAGGGCTACAGGATTCCAGTTTCTCTTTGCTCTTCTCATTTAGAATTAATTTCTCTGGCCTGGGGGTCTCTTCTGCACAGTCACTGTGCTTGTTATCAACAGAACAGTGATCTGAGCCCTTCCACTCTTTCCAGCTATAGGAAGAAGTAGTCTTATCTGATGCATTTCTTTTGTTCTTTGATTTTTCCCTACTGAATGAGCTGTGATCTTCAGAGAGCTTGTCCTGACCATGACTGGCCTTCATCGATTCCTCTTTATATTCTGCCATAAGCGCATCAATATCGAGAATCTGGGATCTGTAACCATCCTCAGCCTTCCTTCCTGGTAAATCATAGTTATTTTCACTCCTTTTGGGAGGGACTAGCTCACCCTCTTTACTGAACTGGGTGTAACGCAGGGGGGATCTGGGCTCATGGTACGAGGAGACCTTTTTTCTGCTACTTTTGAGATCAGATTGAACCGTATTTTCCCAATCCCGTTTTAACAGGAAAGCATCAACATCTATAACTTTCTCTTTAGAATGATCCAAACCCCTTTCGTGATACTGTTGGTTGTCTCTCCCGGATATGTGAGAATCACCAAATGCAGTATTTTTGGAGAAAACACCCTCTTTGTCATCTTCGGCCCAGTCCTTGTTGATATGAACTTCCCGGGAGTCTTCTCTGCAATTTGTACTCGTCAAAATTTTATTTGGTTGCTGCAACAAAGGTTTGGACCTTCCAGGAAAAGCAGGGTCCAAATGAATTGTTGCTCCCTCACTTGAGCTCGAGATGGTGTTGGTTTCACCGGCACTACGAGAACTAACACAGCTTTTCTCTTTTTTGGTACCAGGAACCTGGTAAGTCACTGCAAAGTAAGTTGCCTTTGGCTCAAAGGCAGAACTCTGATTTTTCAAGTAATCCTCAGGACTGCCAAGAACAGCCTGGTTCGCCTCATTCCTTTCCAGCCCTTCTTTGCCTTTTTTGCTCCTCTTTTTAATCGAGCCTTCATCTAATTGCAACGAATCTGTCCGACTCAGCCTTCTGATGTTTTCAGGAGCGAGCCAGACGACTTCTTCTGTCTTGATAGAATCCTGAGGCAAGGTTCTCCTCCTCCACCTTTCAGAAATCTTCAAGTCAGAAACGCTACTTCTGGTTCTCCTGACTTTTTCTTCTGGATCTACGACTCTGATTCTTTCACTGTTTTCACAAGCTGTGCTATCTAAGCTAAGGTCCTGTTCTTTGCAACTGAAGTCTAGACTTTTCCTTAACCCAAAGGCCCTAGGCTCCTCTTTACTGGTGGTCAGTACTTTTGTATCAGGATGATGGCTACTGGAAGATTTACCAAATTGTCCACCTGAGAGCACTGAAGACGACTGGGCTCCATGTTTATTTACACCCGTTGAAATAACTTCCCAATCCAAGTTGGCTCTGAATTCAGAGCTGTCGGTCCCACCTGGTCTAAAACTCCTTTTCTCAGAAGAGCATTTCAGCGTGTTAGACCTCTCTGCTTTATCCACGGAAGAGACCTCACCCTGGTCAGTTTTTATTTCAGAATGTGGCTTGCTGCCTTTTTCATTCATTCCCAAGCATTTACTTTTGTTTGCAGGATAAGGGATCTTCTCAGCTACTGATACCAGATCGCCTTCCGTTTTATCAGTGTCTTTCTTCTGCTCAGGTAAAGTGCATTCACCGGAGAAAAAAACATTAGGTCCTCTCAACACAGACTTGCTTGGGAAAACCTTTGCATCTCCAGCTTCTGAAGTGACATTATCATCCCTCAAGTATAAAGTTTTACTGTTGGCCCTGCCTGGCTCACCAGTGTGTAAAACATCCTCATCCGTTTTATTTTCTCTCACAGATGATTTCCTGGTTCTCAAAGTCATGGCCTTTTTTTCAGGAGCCATCGTAATGGCTTCACTCAGAGCTCTTTCCCCACACGCCTGGAAGATTTCGTACCTCGGCTCTACCCTGTGGTAAATTAGAGAGTCGTCTGCATTCTTAGGAGTGGGTTTCTCACTTTTCTCAACCAAATATTTTTCTAAGAGAATTCCTGGAGTCGTCGTCTTGTCTTCACTTGAAGAAGCTGGTTTTCCACTTTTTTCCACATCCGCTGTATGTTTTGAGGAATCAGATTGTTTGTGATGCTCCTTCACACCAGTGACTTCCTCCACTTCTCCCATCCACAATCGCCTGGCGTGCCCCAAAGCCACCACTTCAGGCTTGGCCTCCAGCTCATCACTGATTTTCAGCACAGAGTCCGTTCCAGGACCGTCAGCGGCAACGTTGTGCCTCTGAACATTATGGTCAAACATGGTGGCTCGGACAGTTTTAACGTAGGTCTTTTCTGGAAGCGTGGCTACTTTTAGTTTTTTTTCCAAGTTGCTTGTGAATGAGACAGAATTTTCACTTTGCTGAGAAAACTGCTGACCATCTCCAAGGAAGCTTCCCTTCCTCTCTAGCTGATCAGGTCTAGCTGTGAGCTTTAAAACCTGCCGGGGTTTCCAAGCATTCCCAGCAGCATGTGCTTCGGTGGAATCCGTGCCGTGCGTAAGCTTCACCTCCTTACTCTGGAACGAGAAAATCCAAGAGTGAGGACAGTTTGTTTAAAAGATCTGCAATCAAGTTTATTTTCAAGCCTCTCTGCACCTACTCTGCGAACGCAGCCTGTAAAGTCAAACACGTCCAAGTTCTCTGAACACAAAATCCACTGAGACAGAGGTAATCAAAGTGGACGTGCAGCTCTAGCTCCTAAATCTTGATCACGACAGAATTCTCTCATCACTTGAGTTCTACTTTTAATACAAAACAAACAAACAAAAAAAAGGAATAAGCATATCAGGTGTTGATGCACTGGGCTCTGAGCTCCCACTTCACCAGGCAGTTTAATCTGCAGTGAATTTATACCCACGTCGTGCTCCAGAGAAGGCAACTCTTGCAACAACAGTATAAAAATTTAGCAGGTTCATAACCCCAGCTACCACAGAAACGCTTACAAATGTTTATGTTGCGAGCCTCAGGAAAATTCCAGTTCAAAAGCAAAGCAGAGAGCAGCCCCAGAGGGGTGTAGGCACCTTCAGAGGAAGCCGAAACTCTCCGGAGACACCAAGTATACTGAATTTTGTCAAAACTCTGCTTTCAAATTTGGCTGTTCACTAATTAAACAGTTACATGGTCAGTAACTAGAAGGAACATGAAGATCTGAGTAAATACCCCAGCTGGAGCTGCTCAGCTGTTGAAGTAAAGAGAAAACAGGAATGAATATTTATGGCCAGTTCTTCACTAGTATTTGCTTGCAACTGATACAACCAGGATCCTGGAAGCTGATATTTTTAATAGCATTTGTTGGAAAAGTACAGTGTGCAATTAATGCACAGAACCAACGAATACTCCCCAGTCCTGCAAGGGTTCAATCTTTTCTCCCAGCTTTTATCATTTAAAACTTGGACTTGACTTCAGATTCTCTTTGAAAAAAGCTGAAGATTGTCAGAAAATTAATACTCAAGATATTTCTAAATGAAGATGTTTAAGTCCAATCTATATTCTGCCAGGGGTTTTAAGGAATTTTTTTTAACCCTACTTTACCCTCAGATTCTGAAAAACAGCACTTGCATTCATGATTTTCATTTTAAAAGAAACTGATTGTATTTAAAATGATATTAAACTGCAGAACCTCTGTATCTAGCTGCTAGTTTCCTTACCATGTATTCCCACCTTAAACCCAGACAGGGCTGGGGCAAGCACAGCCATGAGAATTCACAAGAAATACCCTTAAAACTACGTTAAAACTCCAAGAGCAAGAAGCATCAGCAGAGAAGTCATGTTTTGCAACACCAGCGTTGCTTGGAAACAAGACAGTCTAACAGAGTCGCAGAATCCAACTGGTTTGGGCTGGAAGGGACCTTGAAAGGTTGAGTCCAACCCCAATCAGAACTTTCCACATAATACTTTGTCAAAACTTCTGAGTTAGGCGTTATTTTGGAGATGGACGCCAAACTGCGGCGTGTATCTAAGGAGGAGCTGCGATCAAGACGTGGAAATGCGCTGTCCTAACACAACCCTTGGAGAAAATAAAGGATAGCCCTGCACAAAACCACAGTGGCCTCACTGCATTCACTGGGGGGAGGAGGCTTTCATGCATTAAAAAAAAAAATCCCTTAATCATATAAAAATACTTTTCGCTCTGTAGCGCCACGGGGATATTTAACCTTTAAAAACCCAGCAGACACGATGCTCCCACGCTTCCTCTGCGCCTCCTAAGGATAGGCTTACACCAGTAAGCCCATCAGGATTATGTCATCCTCAATAGTCTCAACACCCCTTCCAAAGGCAGTGACTGATGAAGACACGCGGGGCACGGGGCGCAGCTCTCTGCCTCCTAAAGGCAAATCTCTCCGGAGGCCCCTCAGCCGCTGCCGTTTTCTTACTTTTAGATTTTCTTGCATTTCGTGGAGGGAGTCGCTGCTCATTTCAGCAGGTTTCTCAGGCTTTGCTTCACCGCTCGATGTTGGACTTGAAAACCTAAGACAAGAAAGTGGTGTTAGTCCTTCCAGCCCAGCTAGAGAACAGGTGCGCTGCCTACCAGAGCACACTGGTAGAAATTATCCAAGAGGATAAGGAGAACCATCCCTGGTTCACAGCAACTAACTGCATTTGGTGGTTTAATGGTCCCTGGACCAAAGGATTGGTGTTTCCCAACAATGGCAAATTCTGCAGCTTGTTGTACAGTATGAGATCTAAAGATACATACTGGGGCACAGCAGAGGAGATGCTGATACTCTCATGCCTCAGTTAAATTTCTTTTATTTTGATCCCAATGCTAAAGACCAAGATTTGCTAAAAAATCCCAACATTCCACTGTTCATAAAGTGGGTCCCATCACCAAACATCTGCTGTGCTCACCACACAAAGCACAGCTCCTTTGTGCCACCAAAACCCATTTTCCTTCCTTATCCCTCTGGCATCACTCACGGACCACAAACTACACGGAGCATCCTCCCCTGTGGCCCCAGGACTGCAAGGAGCACAAAGTGTCACTTCATTCACGTCACAATCAAATTTCTGTGGTTTTGAAGAATCAACCACCCAACTTTGTACTGAGGGAAAACATTATCTGGGACTAAATCTCTTTACTGGACAAGACTGGGGTTTTTTTTGCTGCTTTGGTATGTAAAAATGAGCAGATCTCACGTTGCTATAACAACGCTGCTCATGGCCACAGCTTGGAACAGACGTCGTGGACCTTTAGGCTTTAATATGACAGCGAAATGAGATTCCTGCCCGGCTGAAGCCCTGCCCCTCTGCACCCCTGCCAGACGTGGCAACCACTCATTGGCTCTCTCACACATCTACGAGCTCAGTCTAAAATGCTCACCCCGACACATCCAAACAGGTGAAATTTTAATAGCACATGTAGAGAAACATGCCAAGGCCACAACAATGCCACGGCATTTACTTTTTGCAGCTGTAGCCAGGGCATCTTTCTTTTTTGGGGGGGCAGGGTAAGAAAAGGTGAGAAAGGGGCTCAAGAACAAAAAGCAATTACAGTTAGCGGAACAAAAACGCTCGGTTATTTTACTGTGCTGCCAGAGCAAGTTTTACTGAATGAGAAGAAGTTAAGAGGATTAAATAGAATTTCTCTGCAACCTACATTTTTGTTAAGTCCGCGGAAAGCGGTCGCGACTGAAGCGACCTGCGCAGATTCCCTGGCTTGACATCGGCGCTGTCTGTTGTCAGTTCTTTGATTCTCTGCTGGATGGTCACACATCTGTGTTCCTTCTCAGCAGCTGGTGGGAGAAGCTCCGTATCCGCTGAGGTACTGGGATTATCTGAAGTAAACAGACTAATGTGTTTTTTAACGCTGCCTCTTAAGATATGATTCTCTTTTTCTGAGGAAGCTGTGGGGCTTTCAGAGCCTAGAAACGTAAAAGTTTCCTTGTGATCTGGTCTTTTCCCCCCCTTATTGGCTCTGCTGCCACCAGTGGTATCAGGGCTTCTTTCCGAACCGTGCACGTTAGTTGTTATTTCTGCTTTTGTCTCAATTTGTTCACTTTTAGACTTAAGCTTTGCTTCCCATACATATTTTCCATTATTTAGGATGCCGATGTCCTGACTACCGCACTTCAGATTTGTTTTAGAAGAACTGCCTTTGTTACACTCAGTTTCTTCAGTTTTTGGCCCCACTTCAGCCTGCTCATGACAGACCACGTCTGTCAAAGAAACGATCGAAACATTCTCCTTGCTTTCCTGAGGAGAACACATCTTCTTGCAAGAGGAATCCTTATGTTCAAACTTAGCTGTCAGGTCCATGGACAGAGGCCGTGGTTTTCTAGCCCAGGATTTCTCCTCGGGAGATTTTTCCTCGGAAGCTTCCACGGGGCGATGCTTTTGATCTCGTAATGACTCCAGAAAAATAGCAGATACTGGTCTGTGTTTTGGCCTTTGATGCACATCAATAGAGAAATCAACTTTACTGTTGATATTATTTGCATCATCATTGGTTTTCTCCCCTTGATGAGCTTCATAAGTGTCTTTTTTCTCACCAGTTTTGAGGGAGTTCCAAGAGACCGGTCTAAGACTGGAGGAAAGCGATATCTGCCTGTGAAGGGACCCCTCAGGATTCCCGGACATCTCAGATGGCTGAGAGGGCTTCTCCAGCCTTGCACTGCACTGAAGCTCCTTTGTTTGCACAGTAGTAAACACTCTGCGGTCATCAGCAGCCCTTTTTTCTTGGGCCAGGCTCACCTTTGACTGCTCTGCACCTGCTGCCTCAAAAAGAATGACAGTATTCGCACTGGGACCGGTGTAGAAAGTCACGTTCGTCACCACTTCACCACCAGCCTTGTTTTCACCTTCAACTACTTTCTGATCTACTAACGGAGGAACATTTCCACTCGATACCTTAACAGATGATGATGTTTCCTCAGCAGCCTTCCTCATAAGGCTACTTGATCTGAACGCTGGAATGGGTGGTTTTACGTTTGCAAAAGTTTCTGAAGGTTTCTCTTTAGAAAAGGGCTTTGGGAAAAGTCTTGGCCTTGATCCCAACGACGGCATCGTTGCAGATCTCAAAGCGCTCCCAAACTTGTTCTCTTCCAGAGTTAGTGAAGCTGAAGCCTCCTTTGCCTTGTGACTCGCATCTGAAAGCACGCTCACATACACGCGCTGCGACTTGTCCTCATTTCTGATTTCATTTAAGTCAGGTACCGTCGTCAAAGACGCCAAAGTAGAATTTATTTCCACTCTTGTTGCCATAGCTGTAATTACACATTCAACAGAAACGAAAAAATCCAACAAGGAAAAAGAATCTAAGAGGAAAAAAAAAAAGAAAAAGGCAAATATTGATGTAGAGCCAGCATGAACATCAAACAACAGCATTCTAATTTAAATTCATAAGGTAGCTAAACTTGGATTAAGGTGCCTTTCAGATATGCTGTTTACAGAGTGTAGCACATAATGAAAGACGTACTGTTGTTGTTCCTCCTCTAAAAACCCAGCAAGAAACGCCGTTACTCAGTCATCAGGCCTAACAACCCGAAAATACATCCCAAAGCCTACAACAGCACCTGCACAGCACCGAGTTCCCACTCGGCCAGTAAGTTTCCGAGGGTTAAGATAGTAAAGAAACTCATTTCCTTTTTGAAGCAGACATCTCAATGTTGACATCTAAACATCAGCTCCTTCTGATAATACAAATAACTGCCCAGGTGTGTGGAGTACGTTCTTTCAAACTAACAGAAACATCAGGACTGGTGGGACTGACAGTGTTATTGGTTATCTGTTAGCCAAGGTCTAGGATGAAATGGAAATAAGTGCACAGCCTGTAAATCTCCAAAAGCTTTGCTACCACTTACCACAATCTGCATTTTCTGCTGCAACCAACCCATAGAACCCGACCCCCTGCTCATAGTGAAAACAAGGTCTGGGGCATCAGGATGACATTGAGATGAGGGGCAAGCGATGGCTTCAGCAACGCTGGTCAGAGCTCTCCTGTGAGTGAACAAAGAGCGTCCAGATTAGAGCGTGGCACGTCCCCAGATCCCCCCAGCAGACAAAAATCCCCATCATTTTAAGGGGAAAAAAGCTGGCTCCCATTTTGCAGTATAAAGCCACCCAAGTTAACTGTCTAAAGCAAGAGGATGTTTATTTCCCAGGCAATTATTACAGAATCAACAAGAAATTATCACCTAAAGCCTGCAAGGTGTAACTGAAAGGAGGAGGGTAAATAACTCAGTCTGCACAATAGACCAAATTTGAACATAGTTAAAACCCCATTTCACTGAGCCCTGTTTGCAAATTCAAGTGTTGCCAATCACTGGTTAAACACAGGGCTCGGTACCGCTGTCATCTCAATTACTGTAATTTACTTTCTATTGTAAATCTCCTTTCTGTGACAACAGCATGTGAAGTGCTACCTGAGAAGCTGACCTTCAAAGGGCTGGTTTTCCATCGAAATATGACTTTTACCATGACAAAGCAGTTTTTCCAGCATCTCGCCAACAAAGGCAGGAGATTAGCTTCAGCTTTAATTATATCCTTACTGCAGAGGTGAGGGAAAACCAGCAGTAATTAGAATTTCAGCCACAAGAAGTAACCTGGTTTTTCCTTTCTTTTTTTTTCCCCCCCAATAAAAAGTATATTTAAACTTCGTAGCAGGTGCAGGTGGCCGTGGAAGGTTAGATACATTTTATTTTATTTTTTCTTTGAAAAGCTGTTGTAGTTTTAATTTTTCAGAAATTCATGCTGTTATTTCAGAGTCTACCACTCAGGGGATCAATTCTGTGTCGCCACCCACTTGCCTACTTTTGGGCAGCCTTTGAAGGGTCAGCCTTTGGGCTCCCCTCCTGATCAGTTTTGGTGGGTATTTACCCTACAGCCAGGCCTGTTTATAGGCTCTGGGGAACACTGAGCTCTCTGCATGTCAATACTGCGACAAATCCAGCAGAAAATTGTTTTCCTGAGCCTGCAAATTGGAAAAATGGGTATTTCAGCTTCAGCATCTCTTCACCACCACAGTGGCACCATAAATTGCAGTGGTTTATTTCTGTCCTTTGCATTTGTGCCCTCCTCCCGCGAGCGGGCCAATGAACTCTCTTCACCTTGCCCGTTCCCTTTCATCTCTCAATCCACTTGAAATTCCATCTCAACTACTTACAGGCTGTGTTAGCTCCCTCCGAGTCCACGACCTCTCCTTTCCAAAATAGCCACTAACCCAATCAGCTTATCGGAATCAATCCGTGCCTTCCACAATCTCTCGGATCTTAGTGCAATCTTCCTCCTTCTCCCACCCCTTCTTTTAAGAAAGGCCATCAAAATCCGACCAAAATGCTCCCACGTCCCCAGGATGCCGAGGTTGGCTGACGAGCAGCTACGCTCTCGGAGCGAACCAGCGACGCTCACCAAAATAAGGGCGCTGCTGACGGGGAGCGCTGCAAAGCGGTGACTCCAGCTGCAAATCCAGCATCTGGCCGGCTGCACTTGGGAATATTCTGGTTTTCTCCTGTCATTCTGTAGGTCTTTGGGAAGGAAGGAGGGGGCACGGAGCTTCTTAAAGGGAATAAAACTTGATCCCCAACGGAACGCAAGGCAGTGAGTATACAATGCGGACATAATCCCGGCTAACGGCGTCCGGCTCGTTTCTCCAGCCGGCACTCCTAACCCACAGTTTACCCATTTGATGATGGTTTTTCCTTAGTTTTATTTCACTAGGCTGCAGCTTTACAGGATCCCCCTTTTTTTTTTTCTCCTCACATGCCCCAGCAAAGTCAGTTTTCAGGTTTGAAATTCTTACTGCTCAGATACCCTACAGCAGATACACGGCGCAAAGCAAACAAGTATTCAAAATAGAAAGAGAACAAAATATTTGGGGTAAAAAGAAAGATCGACCAGTTTTGAAAATTATAAAGCTCCTGGAAGTCCCAAAAGCTGGACATTTGCTGAAGAGGACTCATGTTATCCATGCCACATGTAACAGATACTGGACATGGTGTCTGGGTTTTGAAACCCACGTGTTTTCTGTGGGCACAAATGGAATTGTCAACAGCACCAAAACGTATTTTGAAACTCTTCCTGCTTTTATCAAAGAGAATGGTGCACAGAGGGCTCTGCTCTTCCCCCACTGCTCTTCTTCCTCAGCTTCAGGACAACAGTAGCGCTGATCCTTCCCTGGCCAAGCTGAACCACTGCAGAGCGTCACAGGGACACGGACACCGCTCCAGGCTCAAACCCAGCCTTGAGCTGCTGGTTTGATATTTATTTTATTTTTGTAATTAAACAATCTGTCTTTACACAGATTACCAACATCGCTCGTGAGAAAACAAAGTGGATTATTCACTGCACGGTGTCGTTTTTGCACCAATCCTGCGGGAAGGGCTTTACCCCAAACACACCCTGGGGACCGAGCACCCGCCTCGCCCACCAGCCACACGCAGGACTGTTCTTTACATCACTGGTAATTCCTTTAAGCCTATTAGCACAACAGGAGCAGCAGCCTGCAGATAATTTTTCCACCATGAATCACGTGGTTATTGCCAACTTCCTTGCTCATAAATAAGAATGTTTTAAATGACACAAAGCAAAATAAGCTATAATCTGCCCCCGAAGCTCACAGCAGATAAACAAGTGCATCTGTCTTTGGTAAGGATGGAAAGCATAACAATTCCACAGAGAAAAATCTCTCTGCTATAAAACAAACCAAACCAAACAAACAAAAAAGACCCAACCCCAAACACAACACAAATCAACCACAAGAAACAAACCACAAAAAAAAACCAAAACAAAAGAAAAACAACAAACAACAACAACAAAAAAAATAACTATACCAAAGAAAAACAAACCCAACCAAAGCAGCAACCAAAACAATCCAGCTGATGGAACTGAAAAGCACAGAAAGCACAGCTCCAGCAGTGACCCCTGGCTGGTCAGACCAAGAATACCTCAGCAGAAAACTACCAAACACAAGGTTTTCCTTCTTTAGACACAACTTTAACTGCAAATTTGCTGCCATTATAAAAAAATTACTCCCTTTAGTGTGTAAATCCAGGAAGAAGTTTGTGTAACTACATGATGAGCAGCTTCTGCAAACACAGCTCTGCCAGTATCAGACGCTGACCTGTCCCAAAGGTTTTTGCTGCAAAATAATCCAAGATTTATTTCATTCTTTCTACAACAGGGTTTCCCGCTGTCTTAAGTGCTTCAGTGTTAAACAAATAATTCTCTGTTTCTTTTTTCCCCTTCCTGTCCTCACGGACTATATAGTGGCATCAGTCTGGCACCCTGCTGCTGCCTCCTCCAACACTCGGAGACTTGCTGATGGGATCTGCTCCGTTAATTCGGATTTAATCCCATCACTCCCTGTGCACGTATGAGGAAAGGAAGAACTGAATACTAAACACTGTCAATAATGTAAGACTAAATATAGCACAATCAAAATAATACAGAGGAAAAAAAAATCATTTTCTGAAATTTTTATAACTAAGTAAATCAGGCAATTAATTCAGTGGAAAAAATAAAAGTCTTTTTCTCTTCTTGGATTTAAGCCTGATTCACGTTATTAGTAGCATCACTGACTGACATGAGATCCATCAGTTGTATTTAGGAGGACATACAGGGTCTCAAATAGAAAGAGTAACAAAAATACTTCCATACTGACCCTTCCTTTTAAAAATATCCCTGGGCAAATCTATTTGTGCAGTAGGAACAGGTAATAAAATGCATCTAAATTATCTTTTCCCAGATTCACAGTGAGAAGTTCAGCTGAACAAGGCACCTGTTCTGCTTCTCAACAATTAAAATTAACAGGTTAAGAACTAAAAATACATCTACCAAATCTCACAAGACCGAGATCTTATGACTTGCAAAGTCTGACAGATCTCCAACACTAATATTCCAAAGCAGTGCAACATTTAAGACATTCTTTCTCCATCCCCACGCGCAAGCCCATTTGAAACCTCCTGGTTTGGGCTGGTTTGGGGTTTTTTCTTTGAAGGACAAAGTCCTGTCCTTTTGGCTGTGACAGTCCAGCCCCATCACAAGGATGCAATACTCCACTCTGACATTTTCTCCCACTGCTCACAAAGATTAGTGTTTTGTTAAATAAAGTGCCCATCCTATAAATAGCAGCAATTACAAGCACTTCTAAACCTCCAATTGCTATTGCCAGCACAATTGCGTAGCTATCATCGCTGGTCGGAGCCTCACCAAGATCTGGACACGTACTGAAGAACAGAACTATTTCCAACAACCCTTTTCATTCTGTGCTGCCATCTCCCTACTCCAGGGAAAACTTCACACCTTATATTTTAATATTCAGGTCACAAAGGTAAGGCACTTTAAAGGGTAACAAATTATAAAGCACTACAATTGAGTAGCTTCAGTAATTCAAACTGGCCCCACGGAGACAATAACATTGATGGACGACCTTTAAAGGTCCCTTCCAACCCAGAACATTCTATGGCTCTGCAGCAAACCAAAAATTCGATGTTCAATCCACCGGCGTGTCCATGTAATGGACAACATAAATCTAAGTCTACGGTCTTGAGGCAGCAGGACAATCAACTGAGACAAGCACTCAAGAAAACACATTAATTTATGTCAAAATAAGATTCAACAGTAGCCTGGGACTGTCCATAGCAGCGACGGGAACACCGTGTGACAGCCGAGGGCAGGGGGAGTTGCCCTCCAAAATTCCTTGAATTTTTGAGACAAAGACCAACCGGTCTGGAGGGAAGAACCTGTGAAAAAAAAGTGCTATGCAATTGTGTTTCCACAGCCGTCAGCCTGCGGAGCGTTCCTAGCGATGTTCACACATCACAGGTGAAAAGTAACCAAACAGGACTAGTCTACCAAAACCAGTCGCCACCAGCGAGCAGGGACGTCACTGGTGCCTGTCCAGCAAGCAAAGGCAGCGAGGTGGGACCGACCTGGAACCAGAAGGGTTTGCCTCTAGTTAGCTCTAGAAAACACTTTCAGAGCTTCGCCTTTAGAAGGTCCAGTTTAACTGGATTATCAGCCTGCTTGTTCTGTTGCTCTTCAGCTTCCATCCCACAGTGCCGATGGGCACGGCACCCAGCACAGCGCTGATCGACTCTGCCGTGCCAGACGGGGTTAGAGGAAGAATCTGTGGTTCTGCCCAGCTAAAGGGGATCCCTCTCAGCATCAGCTGCCACCAAACCTTCCCCTGCACGGCCATCCCATTTGGTAGCAATTTCCCATTTCCAGGTTTTTAGCTCTGAAAAGACCTCCAAAGATTTTTGCACCCTTGTATTTTGGGAGCAATTACCACCATTCTGCAGACAATTCAGGGCAACTATTTCTCTGTCAAGATCAGCTTTGTCGAAACCAGACTCTTCGCTAGGGTTTGCCCTCTTCATACATCGCTGCCTTGTGTGTTCTCCTCAAGAGAGGGATCCATCAAGAGCACCTTAGGCATTTCCTCTGACCTGGACAACTACCTCATTCCACCTCATTCTTCCATAATTTCATTCTCCACAACCCTCTCATTGACAGCATCAACTCTTCTCCCTTCCAAGTTTCACAGAGGGTCTAATTTGTTTTGGAAGTCTCATGAGACCCAGCTAGAACAAACCCTAAACAAAGGAAAATTGCTTTGAAATGTTGGTGAATCACCATTTTTTTGCTAGCAGATGCTGTGCATCCTCACCCTCTTGAGTGAGTCACCTTTTATTTCCAGCTAGCATCCCGCATGAGGGATTCCACCCGGCTCATTAGTGGGTGGATATTTTCAGAAAGCCCAATTCTTTTGGCAGCTGAAATAGAGAACAAAAGCAAAATCCTGATTTCTGCCAGCGGAGGATGACATTCAGCAGGAACAACAAGAATTACTGGAGCAGGCTGAAGTCAGGCTAAAAGCGTGTTGGTGCGGGAGGCCAGTATTCCCAGCCGGCCTCAGAATGTGCTGCTTTATTTGCTTATGTCATCAACCCTCTGCTTCTGTGGTCAGCTTCAACTCCTGTTAATATTCTTTTAGGTTTTATCCTCAAATGCATTTCGCCCACAAACGCCACCTGCAAATAACTTCCCCCCATTAGAGGCAGTTTAGCATGAAAAAAAGGCATTCCAGAACCAACTGCATTGCGTGCCAGATGAAATATTAATGCTCAGGTTCAGCTACGAGCAAGAAAAAAAAACCTGACTATGGAACTGAAATAAGAAAGAGTCCAACTCGGGCTCTTACAGGAAGGTGTTGAGCTGTTCCAGGCAGAACTGGTTCTGTCTGCAGTTCCCAGGGGTCCCCAGGGTTACACCCTGGACACAACCCAGGGTGGATGATTTCACTTGCAACCCGTCACATTTCTCCTCAAACCTTTTCAGAAGCATTAGAAAACTCATGGTTAGGAACAGCACAGCCCTCTTGCTGCAGGAAGCTCAAGTTCTCTTTGAACTGAATTTAAAATACACTTCGATTTAAGTAAGATTTTCTGCACAGGTTCCAAAGGAAGAGGGTTAAATCCTCAGCTGTGTCTTTTTTGTAATTGTACACTGTACATCACAAAAAAAAAGATGAAATCAATCCCATAGGAATTTATTTCCACCGCCTTTGAGCATATGGTCTCCATGACCTTGCTTTAGAAGAGGTGAAATTTGGTTCATTATTATTTCAGAAACACATCGAGCAGCTTCTGATGCCACTGACCTTGAGAAGCAGGCAGCACCTCGACCACCCCCTCCTAGCTGAAGCCCACGGAGGCAAGGAAGGGCTGCAGCTTCTCTGGAGGCTCCAGCTCTGGGTGTGAACGCTCTCACTTGGCAGGCGCACCATGGACGCGGCTGAAGGAGAGCAAGGACCTGGCTCAGCCAGCTGCCTGCAGCACAGGCAGAAGTACAGGGCTGGAAAAAACACAAACACCTTTGGTGTTCTTCCACATCACACTCCCCTGCACAAGGCTGTGTCCCGTACCGTGGTCCAGCAGTAAAAGGAGCTCTGAGACCACCCACACCTGGAAATATGTGCTGCAACCACGCGCTTCTCCTCGTGGCAGTAAGGGGAGGCAAAGGACAACTGAGGTGCCAGGACACAGAGAGCACCCTGGGATGCTCTGTTCTGCTCTCCACACTCGCTGCCTTCAGAGCTACCAGCTGCTGCAAGTGCTTTATAAACAGCAACGGTGTTACTGGGACAGTTTCCTCCCAGAACGCTGGGGAAAGCCACACAGACATTGACACTGAAATTATTTACTTCATGGAGCAAATGCAGAAGAAAAAAAATCCCCCTCTGGAAAATCCCTACAGTGAAACCAGTTGCTCAGCTTGCCAGCCAGTATGGACCAAGCAAAGCCACCAAGAACCCCAGAAGGTGCAACACTCCATTGAGATATGGGTCTGCTGCTGACCCAAAGAGACATCAAAGTGTTGAGTGAAACAGATCTGTGGGCTTTGGGTTGTTAAAAATAAAATAAAAATATATATATATATCCACCTACTCATTACAAAAATAGAGAAGTGCCTTCCCAGAGCCACTGCCTGTGAGCACAGGCTACAAGGGCTTCTGAAATAAACCCGTCGCATCACCCCCTGCGCCCAGGAAGGAATCAGGGGAACGCATCTTTACATTTAAACTGAGCTTCTCGAGGTCACCGTAGCACAGCAATAGCAGGATGGGAGAAGACATCTGCTTGTTTTCAAGCATGGCAGGAGCTTCTGTGCCAGAAGAGGCTGTAAGAAAGGACAAAGCCCATAATCCTCTGGTCTTCCTCTTCAAATTCTAACAGGATTGCCAGCGCTGGAAAACGCACCCATGGCCTGGCACAGTAAACCACCTTCAGAAAGCACAACCCTCAGCCTGGAATCACCAGAACCAACTTAGAAATGTCTTCTATACATGCATCGGATTGCTGAAAAGGGGGTTGAGTTGTGGAGAACGTGCCACAGGGAGAACTGAACAAAGCAGTTTCATCAAGACGCCGAGAAAACCCGAGGCGACTGGCCCTGGAGCACCATCGTCAACAGGCTAGATCATCACTTCGGCACTTTCATGAGCCAAACAAAACCCCAACCCGTAAAATTGTGGTGAAAGGAAACAAGGTGATGGGGTAGAAGACCAAAAATAATCATGAGAGGTTAAAAATTATACCTATGGGCATCTTCCCCAAGAGAGACCACCTGGGCAGAGCTCAGCTACACAGCTTCCCTAAGGAGGACAGCTTTCCTCCTGGCATGCTCCTCTGGATTTGTTCTCACCATGAGTGTTCAAAGTCAGCTCAGGCCACCAGACAGCCACTGCCAACAACTATTACAGAGCAGCAACTACCTGACCAGGAAAGTGTCTTTGAGGAAAGCACAGCTTGCTCACAAGGCAGAGCAGAATCAGAGCCGTGGGCAGCAGGGCGAACATCACCACTCCATGCAGCAACACGCGGCTGCCGAGACCCACGTACAGGCCAGTGCCTGCCCAGGGGACGAGCTGTGCAACCAGCACAGCCCCAGTCCAGTACACGTGGGGGTGAATAACATCTGTGTTCGAGGGCTGAGCAGGAAGATTCTTTCGTAGGGAGGATCTAGACTGCGTTAGTGCGATACCTGCGCTTGTCCTGAAGGACCGATTCTGAAGCTGCAGTCACCAGCTTAAAGACTCATTCACGAGAAGCATGTGCCACCCACAGACAAAATACTCTGAGCAAGGATGTTCTAAAGGATTGTGCCACTTGTACACCTTCACACAGCTAAAGAAACTCATCGTTGCCTATGCTTGCTGCGAATGTTCACGTTCTGCTTCAGAGTCCCTTCCCACCCAAACCAGTCTGTGACCTCCATCCCGAGTCCCGGGGTCTGCAGGCACAGGGCTGACAGACAGAACAAACCTCAGCTTCAGACAGGCTTCCTTTTGTGTGCCTGCTGAAGCAGATCCCAACATGTCTCTCTCAGGAGCATGAATACAGGGGAGTTTCCATGATCAACCTTCCCCCCCCCACACCTGGTCCCCATAATCCAAAAATATTTAAGGCAAAACAGGAGGGAATAGTAGAATTAAAATCAGACTTGAGTTTACATGTCATTGGCATCAGCTCTGGGGTGAAATTTTCCAGCACACTCAGCAACGGCCTGACCACGGTGAAAACTCCACCTTCAGCACCAGCTCTCGCAGCCAACGCCGCCCCGCAGGGAAAACACCGGTCCCAGCTGTTTGACCCGGCACCGCGCACGGCGCGGGGAGGATTAGCTGATAAGAACCCTCCTTTGCCCAAGCTCTTGCTCCTACAGCAGCAATTCAAAAGCTTTGCATAAAAGATGACCCCACTTTGAACAAGTCAATTATTAACAATCTTAAACTGGATTCATCTGACTCTAGTTATGCCTTCCAGTATACAGACCAAGCCCTTAAAACTCAAACGGACACGACCATCAGATTACAATTTCCACTCACATCCTATAAAATAAATAATCCATCAATCAGTTAACTAGCGAGAGGTGGATGGATCTGTTCTGGCTCCAATGAAGTATTGTTACAAAAGCAAAATACTGGGTGCCATTTGTCATTCTCCAGGTCAAAAAACACTCATGTCATCCCCTGCTCTACAAGACAATTACATACGCTGAAATTCACCTTTTTGCCTCTCAGTTTGTTCACAATTTTCAGATGGCTCTTTGATCTCTTCCTTGTACAGCCCACCCAGCAGTAATCTGGGCAGGGGACGTCACTGCAGCAGGGTCTTGTCTCCTGCCAGGCATCGAGAACCCGCCCCGAGCTGCACACCCATAAAAAAGCTGCTATCTCAAGAATGCCTGATGTGCCAGAGCAGCTCCTGCTGCTACCTTGATGATAAGGCTCCTGTTGGTCCTTCAGTGGTCACCTCGAGCTTTTCCCATAGGCAGGAAATAATCTTAAAGTCGTTGCTTTCTTTCAGATGTTTCATTATTTGCAATTACTCATTTCAGAAACACTGGCTGGTTTGATAATTTGCTCCTATGTTTTTGTCACCCGCTAGCAGGTTATTGTCACCAACAACCCACAGAAGACTTCTCCCTTCCTCCAAAAGGGATCCAAAGGGAACAGAGCATCAGCGGGCTCTGTACAACCAGGAGGAATCAGAGCAGTGACACCAATTTCTTCCCCTCTCTGAACAAAAGCGTGGTTAAGCCAAGAATTCAGACCTGCACACACACGTTTGCCACCTTGTTCTTCAGACTACGCAGCGAAATCAAGGCCTGTAATGAATTATTGGTTAACAAGCTACCTAGAAGCTCTGTGACTACAACAATGCAGCTCCCTACATGCTTGAGAAAGCACAGAAAGGGGAAAAAATAAATCACATATTAATAGAAAAGCAACAGTTCAGACACATAAAAATGCTAACATTTTTACTCATAGAATCAGAGAGTGGTTTGGGTTGGAAGGGACCTTAAAGATCACCTAGTTCCATCTGTTCTGCCATGGGCAGGGACATCTCCCACTAGGGCAGATTGCTCACAGCCCCATCCAACCTGGTCCTGAACACATCCAGGAATGGAGCATCCACAGACAACCTGCGTGACCTGTGCCAGGGTCTCACCGCACTCAGAGTGAAGAATTTTTTCCCAGTTTCTACTCTAAATCTCTCCTCTTTGAGAGTGAGGCCATCGTCCTTCATCCGACTGCTACAAGCCCTTGTAATAAATCCCTCCCCAGCTCCTCTGCAGGCTGAACCCCCCCAGCTCTCCCAGCCTGGCTCCCAGCAGAGGGGTTCCAGCCCTCCCAGCATTGCT
>JANIJG010007670.1:32179-43803 GCA_024611175.1 Megaceryle torquata
GAGGACTCCAGAGCTGCCCCAGCACTGCAGGGGGGTCTCCCCAGAGCCCTGGGAGCAGAGGGGCAGGATCCCCCCCCTCCCCTGCTGCCAGGGATGCAGCCCAGGGTGCCATGGGCTGCTGAGCTGCACTCACACATTGGTGGCTCTTATGGAGCTTTTCGCCAACCAGCACCCCCAAGTCTCTCCTCAGGACCTCTCTCAACCCAGACTCTGCCCAGCCTGAGTCTGTACGGGGATCGCCCTGCCCCAGGTGTTGTGGTGGGTGGCACAGAAAAAGTAAAATGGCAGAAGCGTGGAAAAAAACCCAGCAGTGAAATCCAAAGTGTGGAGACACCAAGAACCTGGAAGTGGCTGGCAGGGAACAAACACCAGCAGACACAAGGAGGGGACGTGAGGGAAAGTATAAGCAGCTGCTTAAACAACATCCACAGGCCTTAGCAGAGGAGTGCATCTTTAACCACCAGTGAACAGCAAGGTTTTCTATTTTCCACTAATTTTTAAGTGCAGAAGCCACAGAATCACCCAACGCATCAAAATGAAAACAACAGAGCAACATAAAAACACTTTAAAGAACACAGGCACTGTCAAAGAGCACGTGGCACAGAGCAAGGACCACCTACATTTTGTGGCAGGATAATAGTGAATTATCATCACCAAACAGGCATATTTTGGAGCTCACAAAAATTGGCAGAGATGAAAGACCACAGGTATGTTCTCAACGGCTCATCCAGTGAGCATCCAGAGCAGCTGCCCTCAATGACACCCACCCAGCCACACTCACACCAGTACTACAGCAGCCCCACCACCTGACCCTCAGGGCACACCCAAAGAAGGAATTTTAGTGGCATTTTAGTAGCCTGAGAATCATCTTGCAATGACCTTAGGAAAAAAAATAAATAAAAATCATCTTTGCAAAGTTCTTGGAAGGTTCCTTCAACCAAAAACCTCCAACCAAAACCAGAACACCAGGAGTTCTCCCAGATCCCCACCTCTCTCCAATCCTGCACCAGAAAGCCCCACAGCAAGGCAGGACTGACCAGCCCTGGGCTTGGCTTCCCTGCTGATACCACTGGACGTCTCTGGAAGGCATGAGACACGTCCACCAGCTTCAGGAGCACGGCGAGTCCTGCAGCACCGGGGAGCCTGCCGAGCCGACTGCCTCGCCGGCCCTTCTGCTGCGGATCCGCGGGTTCGGGCAGGGGAACGATGCTGAGAACAGCAGGGAGCTGACACCAGACCCAGAGTCTCTGCAGGGGGAACCCCATCCGATCAAAGAACAGGAGCCGTGCCAGTCCAAGGGCAAATTTAGCTTTGGCTTCCTCAAGTTGGTAGCACGCTTGGCAAGGGAAATCACAGCTCCACACTTCCCAGCACCTTCCTGGAGACTGTGGCCAGCAGGAGATGCTTCAGAGCAACACAGGCACAAAATATTATTTCTTTTCTGTTTCCAGGAATCTACAGTTTGGAGACTTGGTGAGCTAACAGACAACCAGGTGTCTGCTCAGGGATGAAGAATGGGTCATTTTTTACTTTTTTCTTCTTCTTTTCCTTCCATTTCATCACATTCAAACCAACCAGCGTACCACGGACAGACGATACTGAACTACTGGACACAAGCTCTGCCCAGGAATCAAACTGACCCACCTGAGGTTCCCTCCCCAGAAGCCTTCAAGAGCCACAGTGATAAAAACCATAAACCAGACCGAGAGGATGGGAGAAGTGATCTACCCAACCAACGCCGCCCAACGCTCAGGCAGCGTGTGGCCTCTTTGTTTGCAGCAAGATGACAAACCCTACAGATCCTGATGCTAATAACAGCCAGCCCAACTTCTTGTAAGCGCTGTCTTGCACAGTGGTTTAAAGAATTATAAACAACCTTCTGTTAATTATCTAGTTTAACACACACACTCATGCCTCAAGTTTTTCACTCCAGCCTCCTCTGCAGTCCCCTCCAGATGCAATCGAGGGCAGAGCCATCCAATCTGGCCAACCCTACGTTCTCTAGTCAGCTCTGAAGACAAGTTCAGCAATTGACTCTCTCCAATTCATTAGCAGTTACTCCCCCACGTCTCAGACACGTCAGAGAGCTCTGCAGCCAGAGCCCATCAAGCCCTGGCAGTGGCCACCACACTCAAAGCAACGCCAGGGACTGGCACCGACCCCACAGCCGGGAGCAGCCGAGCAGGACGCTGCCAGACAGCCAAGTGTCCCAGTGCATCCTTTGCCTTCCAACACATGCTCTTACTGTCTTAAAGCTCTCCAGATGCCCGCCTGCCATCTGCTTCACTGCCTCCTCCTCCACACTGCTGAAGGTAAGAGCTCGTGGGAAGTCTCCAGTCACCCCAAGGTACAACGACGCTTCGACAGCGGCAGTACCACCGAGTTCAACACTCCAGCGTTATTAGAAAGAACATGACAGACACACAAGTCGACCAGAAAAGGTGGCAAAATTTTTAATCTCAAAGTAATTTTCAGCACCAGTAAAGGCAGCACTTTGAAGGTGCACTAATCTGCAATTAAAGCTGTTACCAAAGAAAAACTCCACAGAGCCAAGACTTTCAGAGACAATTTTAAATGTACACCAACCAGCTCCTTGCAGAGCCAAGCTTGTGCAAAAACCATCTCTGTCAACTGTGTGTCTACAGTACAAAAACCAAACCGAGTTCAAAATTAATAACTTGCTACACTGCGTGCGACAGCCCGGTATCAACGAGCACGTCACGCTGCGCGATCACGTTAGCCGTATACCCTGTATGCTTTAACACTTCACAAGGAAGCTCTACGGATGCTGGTTAGGAAACAAAATGAATACACATTCCTAGGAATCGGGACCAAATAGGAGAGAAAAGGTTTAGAGTCATTTGCAGGAGGGGTCGGTAACAGGGCCTAGGTTGGGCATTCTGCTTCAAACCCTCCTTTCATCTTCGCACGCACACTAACGGTTAATTCGGTCGATACGGCCGTTAGCCTACCCCAGCCTCTCATCCCAGTACAAAGTGCCTCTGGGAGAGGAAGATACGTATTTCATCCTAAACAAGGCGTCAAGCTCTCTGCCAGCACATGGTCTCCTCAGAGCTCCTCTTCAGGCACAAGCACCGACGCGACAGCCACACTATTTAGCAAATACTCCATGGAAAGAGCTCGGTTCCAGCCGAGGCCTGCAGACACGTGGCTTGCACGCGATGACAACAGCGCGGACAAGAAAGCTTCTCCCGGCCCAAAACCACCCCCCCTGCACTCCCGGCGCGGAGCAGAGGCTCCGATGGAATCTGCAAGCGCTGCAGAAGCAAAAGGAAGCGCGATTCCGATACGTTTAACAACCCAATTAGCATAATGCTCACCACGCAGAAACCGGCTTCCCTGACCTCCTTGAAATGCTGAGCTGCAGCTATCGATCGGCCCTTCCCACGTGCGCTGTGATTCAACGCAGTGAAGGAAGGGGTCAAGAAAGCACCCGCTGCCCCCCCAAACTCAGCGAGAACGGGTCAGACGTGTGGGAACCTGCCCCACGGCCTCACACTGCCACGCAGAAAGCGTGGCCACCTCCTGCCTTCCGGGTACAGCCATATTCAGGAGAGTAACAGGTTTGAAGTTGCACTAGAAACTCTACTGCCATCACATCAACTCTTTAACCTCTGCTTCGCAAGCAGCGACCACAGAGCTGCAGGGATTTTTATTGGTTTGGTTTTATGTTTTAACTACTCGTTTTGGGAAGAACATAAACTGAGCATTACGACAACGAGTAAGAATTAAGAGATACATAAATTCAAACATGGTTTAGAAATACTTCATATTATTTGCATCAATCAAGATCTCTCTTCTTGGACACAGCTGCTGCTGTAGGCTCCAGCAAAAGAAAAACCCTGTAGCATTTCATGTGAGCTGCAAGAGGAGGATGATATTTAGATGAGTTTGCAACCATCACGTTGCTTAAAACATTCCAAGGGCAGATTATACGGCTGTCTGACATTTAGTAGTGCCCGTGCAGTAGAGAGCACTGTTTGACAACAAATAATAAACAAAGAGAGGGACATTTCCTGAAGGTCTCCAAGTAAAGGCACGAGCCAGCCGAGCTGCGCAACTCCAGCATAAACACCCTGTTTAGAAAGGCATCTTGTGCTCCTTTGGTTCAACGAGGAATTCTCATGAAATATCAAACAACTGTGGTGGCTAAAAATTCCAACTCTGCTTAAAAATGCACCGTGGCTTTGCTTTCGTTACAGATGAGACGGCTTTGTCCATCGACAGCCTTGTATGGCTGAACGTACTCGCAGCAGATAAACACCCCTCGCAGATTTTGGCACAACTCGCTCCCCACCAAGAGTCACTGATACTATGGATTGAACGAGCAGCCAGACTTAATCCAAGCTGAAGCCTCAGCTCATTAGGAGAGTGGAATAAACACACACTTAAATTCCATTCCTATTTATGTCTTGCAAATTCCTGACAACACCGTAAAATAAAGATCATCCTAGCTTTACAGCGGTTGGAATAATGAGTTTTAGATGTTCACATTTATTAATGCCACTTGTTGAAAGGCACAGAAAGCACGAATTTAAAAATCTCAGACCAGAAAAACAAAACAACATAGTCACTGGGAAAATAGCAACAGAAGGGGCTGATGTGTATGGCAATGGAGTTGTTCACCTCAGCAAAACCACACACAAGTACTCCTATTTTCCTCCTATTTTCATGCATTTCACTACAACACCGGCAGCTTAGAAATGACGAAGGGCAAAGCTCTTTTTAACTACTAAATAGAGGAAAAGCTAACGAAATGAAGCGTTAGCATCCTCGCTGCTTCACCTCTACCCCACCAGGCCAAACTTTAGTGTTTTAAAGAACAAAACGCAGCCAACTGCCTTTTTCTTCTCCTTTTGCCGTCCATCTCATTTGCCTGCCGGCACTGCCCGCAGCCAGGTCGTGGTTGCCCGGTCTGTTCTGGGGCTGGCCACGCTCAAAGCTTCGCTCGCTGCCCAGCGATGCCGGAGCGCGGGGACTTTGCTGCCAGGCTGTAAGTGGGTCACGCCTGGGGCTCATCCAACACGCTCCCCAGCCCCCAACCAAATCAAAGGGGTATTCTGAGCTCGAGAGGAGAAAGTAAAAAAAAATAAAATACTAAAAAGAGTTCAGTAATTCTGTCAAATAGATAGAAATTAGACCAGAGCTCAAGCCGTTGGTGTGCTGCAGACGTACGCTCTTTGAAGGAGCTGCTGGAACGCAGCAGTTTTCCCTCCACACGAGCTCTGTAGATAATTCAGTTGCTGAAGGCTTGGTTATCTTTTTCTACTTGTTACAGCAGGCTAATGACCATCCTGACTCATAATTACTACAATAGTAAGAAGCTTTCAGTTCTCACACTGCTTCGAGACCAACACTTATCTTCTTTCAGGCACGAAGCAGCTTTACTATGACCCAAACCTGAAAGTTTTGGCACTTAATTCTGATACAAACTTTTAATGAATGGCTCTGTAAGTGCTTTAAAGGAGCCCAGATTTCCCCCCTCCTCCCCAGGGTCTGAATGCACGTTCATGGGACGTGACTCAAAACAAAAAACAAGCAACATTTCGGATAATAATCCCAGACTGCTCACATTGCATCGCTGCGGCCACACAAACCAAAGGAAAAAAAAAAAAGAATCATTTCCTCCCCTTGTGTTTTATAGAGATGGGAGAGGAAAAAAAAAAATTAAAAAGAAAATTAATGTCCTGTTCTTTCATTGTGAAGTATTTGACAACAGTGAGAATATGTACTAACAATCTCCCATTTATACAGGTGCATTGAAAAATAACTCCCAAACAGGTTGGAAAGCTGTCTGGAGGCTTCCTGGCCTGCAGAAGTGCCAGCATTAGGTATTTCCAGAACAAACCCAGGACGGTGGGAAACTAGAAAATAAAGCACCCTGGCGTGAGAAACAAATCTGAAGATTAAGCTGTTTGCAGACGTATACTTCTTTTAAGAGTCTAGATTATTTAAACCCGAGGAGCATCATCATCCAGCAGCCCTACATAGCCCTTTCTGACCAGATGTTCAGGTCATACAGCGTAAATTCATGTTCAGTCATGAGGAAAAACAAAACAAAACAACACAAAACAGGGAAGCATTACTAATTTGTTTTTTTTAGCCAATAGCTGCATCAAGCTAGAATGCTCATTACACTACATTTGGCATGTTTGGCCAAAACACAACAGCCAGGTTTTCTTAAGAATCTGTTTATCCTGACACTTAACAGAACCTAAGATACAGAAAGGTCTCCGGTGCATAAAAAGCCACTTCACCCACAGCAGACTGGTTCCAGCAAACACTGACTGACTTGCTGGGGGATTGATGTGTTACTAGTTTAGTTGTTCAGTTTTTTTCCTAGAAAAAGTACTCCTAGAGCACAGCTTCAAAAGAAAGGCCTGAGAGTTCAGAGGAAAGTTCATGCATGACCTTCAAACTTCCTGAAAGTCAATCCAGGAAAGGAAACAAATTCCTTGACCTCTTTCAATGCAGGGAGCATCTCCCCAGCATCAGCTCCGCACAGTCGCGGCTCGCTGGAGACACGTACACGGGCGACCCAAGAGCAGACTCCTGGGTGGTTTTAGGAGAAGCCTGTATGCTCAACAGCACAGGGCAGGCGCATCGAGCACGACGTCTTCTGATGACCTGTTAAATCACCCAGGCCTGCGGTCACTCGGAAGGGCTGTGATTAGGATTCAAGCCTAGCCTGATGCAGAGGGAATTCACAGAATCATGGAATCATTTGGTTTGGAAGGGACCTTAAAGATGATTTCATTGCAACAAACCAGCCATGGGCAAGGACTCTTCCTGCTAGACCAGGTTGCTTATGGCCCCATCCAACATGAATCTGAACTCATCCAGTGATGGAGCATCCCCAGCTTCCGGGGGCAACCTGTGCCAGTGCCTCACCAGCCTCAGAGTGAAGATTCCACAGCTCTCCTGGCACTAATATTCCAGGCTCTTTGCCTGAAAACTCCAGACAACCACGTGGTGGTTCGCACCACAAAAGCTACCGCTGCAACCAGGGAGTCTTCACGGAAATGAGAGTTCTGAGGCAAAAGCAAAAGGTCTGGGGTTTTTTGTTTTTCTTTTTCTATACAACATCTTTGGGTGATACCTACACAAAAAACAACACACACACCTAAAATATTGCAACATTCTCAGGTTCTAGTCACCCTTGTGCATCAGACCCACAGAAGTGATACAGGCTGTGCTCACAGCACCAGCAGCACGCCTGGGCTTGCAGGGTTACCTGCTTTACTCCAGGCTCACTCAACGCAGCCTGATCTCCCGTTCCCTGAACGTCTCTGGTTTGGGGCACTCAGTGTAGTGCTCCCCAAAGCCACCCACTGCTTCAGGATTGAACAAGGAGCCCCAACAGGCTGCGCCCGTGTCAAGAAAGAAATTAATACCATAAATCAGCAGAAGAGCCAAGACAATGAGTATCTCCCTACAACCAACAGCATCATGTGAATTTGCCAAGCTATGAAAGACTCAGCTTCCAACTAGTGCTATCTGTACAGTCACACTTGCATTTGGACACCCGTGTGCTCACCCACCCCTCCTTATACTGGTCCCATTTTTAAATAACCACCCAGCACACACTCAGTGCAACAAAGCCCTTGGCCAAAGGGTAGCGAGCAGCACCAAGCTCCTGATCCATGTGGAGTATCAGTTTGAGAAAACACACCAAGTCTCACAGAAAAATCCCAATAGACCAGACTCCTCACTAAGAAACCAGTACAATTTCTAAATCCATGAGCAGGCAAAGGTGGTTTTCTGCAGCCGCAACTGTACCACATCCTTAACTGACATGCTCGGAATAATCCTCTCAAACGTGACCCCGAGCCCTGGGTCCCTGATCTGCAGGGTGTTCTGCTCAAGCACCACTACACTGCAATTTTCCAGACCATGGGAAGTTTTCTTGCCGCAATTTAAAAACAGAAGGACAGGAAAAAAAAAAAAAATCACCAGGACTTCTCTCAACTAGATTCTGATGACAGTGGGAAAACCCACCAAAGAAAGCTCTGTGAGCAAAGATGCAACGTGAACTATCCTGGAGGAAAGGACAAAGCAGCAAACGCAGCAGCACGTTCTGCACCATGGAGAGTGAGTTTGGTTTCCCCTTTACAGTAACCGGGCACATGTGAAAGAGATGGGAAGTGACAGGACTGGTTTCAAAATTATCTAGTAGCCAGAGAAACCTAAGCACAAATGGAGCAGAGTCCAGGACAACACCCAAGAAAAAAAAAAAAAAATCACAGAGCCCAAGAGGCAGAACACCTGAGCTCTTCCTCCACCTTCCACCAGGGACCTGCTGCTCAGGACTTGTTTCTTTCCCATGTGGTCTCAGTTCCCCCTACAGCCCACAGAGCAGTTACTAAGGGCTGGTGAACGTTTATTGAATGAATTTCAGATCTGTGTTTGATAGGTCAGTTACGACTTGGGAAAAGATCTGCTTTTTTCCCTGGGAGAAGCCAGGCACCCAGGAGGAGTATTGCTGCTGTCAGATGAGTCTGCAGATACACGAGGGGCTCCAACAGCATCCAAGATCACACATGGTTGGAAAAGGTATTAAAAACAACCAAAAAACAAACCAAAACAAACCAAAAATCAAACAAAAACAACAAAGCACAAACCACCAAAACAAATAAACAAAAACAACACCAAACCCAACCGAACACCCCAGTGATCACTACACACAGCTCTCAGTATGTCAAGGATCAGAGGTAATAAGTTGTTTAATCATGAGACATTAAACTTTTCCTAACCCACTGGTACATAGCCAGCAGAGAGCCCAGGTCAGGAGAGAGCAGATGGGTTCTCTGCCCTTTCAGCTCCAGAACCGCAGCGTGAGCACAAAGCTCGTACCAGCCACATCCACGTCATTTAGTGCCGATATAAAATGAGATCATAAAAGAAAAAAAAACCCCAAAACAAACAAAACACCCAAGCACAAGTATCTGAATTAGAAAACAGCCCTGGGCTGACTTCTTTTAGAGGCTTTCCATCCTAGGCCACTCTAGAGTCACTCCGTCTATGGCTGACACACTGGAACAGAAACGTTTAGCTTGGAGCGAGTTCAGAGCATCGTCTGAAAGATCGGACGACAGCTTACAAGTACATTTTCAACAGACTATCCGCCTGTCCAGAGGGAATTACTGGCTGTGTCTTCACAGAGAATTCCTCCCTCTCGAATTGCTCTAAAGCAGAAAGGCTTTCTAGATTCACTTGCTAACAAATATCCTTGACAACTTTTACAGAAAAAGGCACAGGGGAAAAAATATCCTACCGATAACAAAAAAGCTAAAGGAAAAAAAAAAAGTGGCAAAAAAACCCCAAACCAGTTTATACATTCTTGAGAGATTTTTTTGGAAAAGGTCTTTACCCAGATTAAGCTGCCAGGCAACTTCATTAGCATTTCTGCCATACCTTCTGGGTTTCCCCACCACACCCGAGAAACGTCACAGGAAAACAAAGAAAAAAATAATGTTTTCATGTGGTTGTAAAAAACCAAACAAAACAATGCCAAGCCTCCTAATTTATGGAAGGGAGATGAGAAAGAGAATACCAACGACCTTCAATTCTGGCAAAAAGTACTTCTGAAGCAGCTAAACAACTTCCCAGTTACCCTGGAAACGTAGTTTACCTCTCCAGCCGAGCCGGAGAGCTGCCTGCAGTTACCACGGCAGAATAAAACCTGGGCTTCGACAAAAGACCGACTGCAATTTTAGCTGCAATTCCTCGCGGGCGGCAGCGCCGAGGCACGAGCAAAGCTTTGCCTTCCACAGAACAGGTTCTCCAAACTCCGAGGAGGCCGGTGCGTAGGTACGATAAGAGGTTCTGGTATCTCACCATGGTACAGCAGAGCTCCGCCAGCTGCCAGGGGCGATTTCCCTTAATCCCATTCCTCGCACACAAATCAAAATCGCCGGATTACGCCACAGAAATAGAAGTCAAGTCAATACCTGAAACCACGGGATTAATCTCCTACCTTCAGATGGGAGAAAGGCAGGGATGGGAACAACGCTGCAGAGCCGGGAGGGCAAAGCTGCGTACGCGACTCGAGCGCACGCAAGTAATAAAGTGATTTCCAGATTAGCTTCGCCCTTTCAGAACCCCGAGCGTGCTCCCTCCCAGAGCCAGGACTCCGTGCGAATGCCAGGAAACAGGAACCGGCCTCAGCAGGATCTCTTCCATCAGCTATTTCCACCCGTGAGCCGAACTCTGCGTCCCTCCATCCACACCTAAACCACTTACACTTGGGGTTCGGAAGGAATATGGACAATGAGTTGCATAATACAGGAGAGCGAGACCAATCTGCCTGCCCGGACCTGGGACACGCTTCCAAAATTAACCCCCGGGGGGGTGCTCATCCAGTGAGCAGCCACCAGCAGAACCAGCACCGTGACCTCAAACTGGCTCTTTTAACTCCAGCGAGCAGGGAACAGACACTGCCGAAAATCCAAAGCGTGCATCAGACCCAAGGCTCTTCCGAATGCCCCCCGTCCCTCCTGCAGACCACTGGTAGCCCACGCAGCCCCAGCAGTAGCCCACACGGCTGTACTCTCCTGGGCGGGGGGGGGAGGATATCTTTATTTGTCCATTTAAGAACGCCAAGCACATTACCATCCCTAATCCGGGGGGGAACAGATAATTGCAGCGCTTACAAAAGTCATCTTGGATTACAAAAATAAGGCTCTAATCTGCAAAGCGCCGGCCAGCGGAACGTCCCACCCGTGGGCCACCAAAACCGCCACCAAAGCCGCCGATAACCGAACGCGCGGTGGCTTTTTAACTCTTTTCTACCCGACCGAGACAACACGAGCACCCAACTTCTGCCCTCGCCCTTGGCTCTGACGCAGTGAAAAACAAGCACCGAGCCCATTCCAGCAGCACCCTGAGGGACCCCGGGGCGAGTCTGCCCCCGGGAGCCCCGCCTGAGCGTGTCCGCTGATAAGGAACCGGGAGCGTCCCCCCGGAACACCCCCCACCCCCGGGCTGAGGCGGCTCGAGGGAAGGCGAACGGAGGGGAGTGAGGGGTTGGAGGGGGGTGTGGGGGGGTCCCGGGGCGACGCTCCTCAGGGCGGGCAAACCCGACCCGCCCGGTGCCTCCCCGGGCTGGGCCGCTTTGTCCCGCCGCCGCCACCGGGAACCCCCGGCCAGTACTTACCCGTGAACGGTGCCAACCGGGGGCTCGTCCCTCCGAGCGAAGCCGGCGCGGGACGCGTGCTGGTCCCGCCGCCACGGGGAAGTTGCTGCCGAGGAAAGTTTGAGCGCGACCGGAGCTCTCGGCGGCCTCCCCGGTTGAGGCGGTGAACGGCGGGGGGGAGGGACGACCCGGGGGGCGGAGCGGGACGGGGCGGAGCCGGGAACGGAGAAGGGGTGGGGGGCTGTCTCCGCGCTCCGGGGCTGGCGAGAGGAGCAGCGGGTCGGCAGTGGAGGGGGGGGGGGAGAAACGGGACGTTCCGGTCCAGCTCCCAGTCCCGCCACCTTCCCGGGGCTTCACGCGCGGCTGGGCGGGCCCAGCCCCGGCACCACCGGCCGTGGAGCGCGCGCGCGCGCGCACAACCCGGGCCCGGCCCCCCCCCACCCCCCCCCCCCCCCGCCCCCCCCCCCCC